>SJYC01130325.1:0-32903 GCA_006408675.1 Madoqua kirkii | reverse complement strand
CCCCCCCAGAGGTCACTGGCTAAGGTCTGTGAGCATTTCTGGTTGCCACAACTGGAGGGTAGCGGTTCCAGCTTCTAGACAGAGGCCAGGGATGCTGTTAAACACCCTACTATGCACGGGGCAGCCCCACAACAAAGAATTATCCAGCCCCGATGTCTGCAGTGCCTCTGGAGAGAAACCTTATCCAAAGTGAATGGAAAAAGCTACCAAATAAAGTGGGTTAGGTTTTCCTGATGTAGTTCTGAGTGCCCAGCTTATCGCCAGCTCCATTGGCTGTAGCCACGGCCACGATGACTGCTCCTTTGCTCTTTTCTCTCTTGCTCCTGCTCAGCTTTCACGAAGATCTCGCCACAGCGTGGGAGCCTTGGCCTGTGTCCGTTCTCAGATCAGAGTGCAGTGGTTGACCAGGGCCCTTCTTGACTCTGCTCCTTTTCACAGAAGGGCGGCAGGAGGTGGTGAGGACCTTCAGGGAGGGGGACACGTGGACAGGAGCTGCAAGGCCCAGCTGCCTCTCCTGGGCTTCTCCCCGGGTGTCACCTTGGATATCCAGGTCTGACCACAGAAAGCTGTGGCTCCCACACATACCGGCAGCCATCTGAGGCTGCTTCTTCCTCGGCACTCAGAGGCTTGGACTACCAAAGATCTGACACTGGATATGGCGGGGGGGCTCTTCATGAGAGTTAATAGCCAAGGCTTGGTTCTTCCCCAGTGTACAGGCTGTCAGCGGCCCGGCTAGATGTGCTTAGTAGCCCTCTCACATCTCTGAATCTCCGCTGCTTCCTCTCCTGAAACACTCTTTACTCTGAGGTTCACCTGGGAGATCCAGCCTTCAGGCCTCAGGTGAACCGTCCTTCCCACTGCAGAGGCTTCCCCGACTCCTGCTCCAATTCCTCTCTCCACCGCGTCTTCACTAATCCCTCTCACTCTCACTGCTCTGCTGACCAGCAGCGTGATCTTCTGTGATTCTGCTTCCTTGGAGACTAAGACCCAGAGGACAAGTGACTTAGGTTCATTCCCCATGTGCACACCCATAACATGCGCTGTTCCTGTTGTGGGTGACTTAGGAGCATGGCAACCCACTCCAGTATTCTTGCCTGAAAAGTCCCATGGACAGAAGAGCCTGGTGGGCTCCTCCAAACCAACACGACTCAACCTTTGTTCATCCTAAGCACGTTTGGGTAGTTGCAAGCATAACCCATATTTTGTTAAATGGAAGCTAAACATTTTCATCATTTCATTTTCTTATCTGAGGGTCGTAAAACAGTCAGACCCAACTGAAGTGACTTAGCATGCACACAAGCATGTAGGAGCACAGGCTAGAGTTAGGGAGTGTAACTAGAAATGTTCTGGTGCCAACATGTTGAGCTCTGCTTGAAGTTTCAGCCACACTCATTGCATTCGTAACTTGTTTTCTTTAAGAGGGATCCCTCTTGACTGTTGGCATCACAATTGCTTGCATATGTCTACTATTTATGAGTGCTCTTTCCCTTAGAAATTTTCTGATGGAGCATGAAATTTAACCTTAGAGCACATCTGTACCTCTCTTCGTTACACATGTCCTCATTATCTGAGGAGAACCACTATCAGAGAAAAGGCCCTTAAAGTGAGTCAGCTCAAATGGGGACATAATAAGAAAGAAAATTTAAAAGGAAAAAGGTGCCTTTGTGTTAAAAAAAAGGAAATAAAATTATGAAAATGTTTAGCTTCCATTTAACAAAATGTGGATTATGCTTGCAACCACCCAAACATGCTTAGGATGAACAAAGGTGGAGTCATGTTGGTTTGGAGGAGGCATATTTCTTCAGGCAAAATGTGATCACTTGATATGACATGCCCCTCTTCTGACTCTTTCTTGTGGGTTACAAGGGACAGTTTTGAAAAAAAATAAAATATATATATATATATAATTATTTTATCAATTTTCTTAACCCACTGACATTCAAATCATTCCCTTTTGAAGCAACTATCCTGTCACTAATCTAGTGATTTTCTCCAGCTGTTAATTGGTTTATATATATATATATATATATTTGATGAACTTTTTATCTTGTCAAAATGAAATATATTTTAAAAAACAGAGAGAGAGATGAGAAATGCGAGATAGAGAGAGATGAGGATAGATGTTCAAAAATTCACAGACGTTGACACTTAGTCTCTGTAGCACTGGTGAGATGCTCTGAGCTGCCCTGGGAGAGAGGACAGCTTGCTGCTCCTGGCAAGAAAGGACAAAGTGTCTTAAAGTGATATTTCCTTGTATCTCCTCCCCATTCCCCTGGCCCACTTCCCTGATGACACATCCTATTTCCCATGTATAGGGACCCATTTGTTTTGAAAGATGTTCGCATCCATCCAGCTTGGTGGGTTCCGCCATCTGAGCAGGTGTGGTGAAGGAGGGGAGGCAGGGGCAGGCAGCTCAGGCCCTGAAGTCACCCTGACAGCTAGAATCGGCGCTTTCATCTTTTCCAAGCAGCAAAGGCACTCCTCTCCCCTCCTGCCTGCAGACTTTTTATAATAGCAATAAGACAACTCTGGGGAAGATCATCTCGTATTAACTCCAGGGAGTAATCATCTAATCACATTCCAGGCTGATTTGAGGCACTCATCTGGACCGAATGCCTCCCCACACCCCGGGAGCAGCTTTATGAGGCAGCAGCCCGGCCCCATCGAGCCTTATTGCTTAATTAAAAACAAATTCCCGAGTAATTTATTTTTGGGGGTTTTTATTATTTTTTTATTTTTTGTCTTCCCATAAAAGCTCCAGCCTCACAAAGGGTGAGGGAGAGCCCAGGAGCTGGAAGAGGAAGCCGAGATTTATAGCTCTGGCTGCTGTGCTGGCTGCTGGCATTCGGGGTCGAGGCTAAACAGGAACATCCTGCGAGGCCAGTCTGCGGGCTGTGGAGGGTGACGGGCTGGGAGGCACGTGGGCGGGACACGTGGGTTATAAAACAAGAGCAACCCTCAGGCTTGACTCGGTGCTGGGATGACAGCCCTGTGCTCTGACAGACCCTCCAAAATGTCACAACCCCAGCTGGGGCCTTACCTTGCCTGCCCAGGGCTGCTGGAGGAGCCCTAAGAGCTGCCAGCCCTGCTCAGGCCCTGCCCAGGGAACCCCAGTGGGTGAGGCCTGGCACCTGGAGCTCCCAGGATGCCTCTGGGCCACTTGCTTTTTTCCTCTGGGTCTCAGTTTCCCCAAGTGAACAGTTTCCCACCTGCCTTACAAGGTGATGAGGGGATCAGAGTGGATGGTGGTGCTGGAGAGGCTGGGGCTGCCCTCTCACATGTGGGCAGTGAAGAAGACAGTGTGAGGGGGGCTGGGCTTTAAACGAGGAGATGAGGGTCCCAGCACCCAGATGAGGCTGTGAGTGCAGAGCCTTCCCTCAACGGTCTGTGCCAGGACTCACCGCGGTGTGGGAGAGAGGCTGCAGAGGGGATCGTGTGTGTGCTCGGGTGCACCGAAGCGCTGGAGGCATGTAAGCATGTGTGTGGCGGGCGAGAGTGTATCTGCAGAGGCCCAAGTGCCTCCCTACGATCTATCTGTGAATGGAGAATACCATTAAAGGGCCCATACTCTGAGGCTAAGCTGCCACAATTCAAATCCCAGCTCTACTCTGGGCCAGTGACTTAACCTCTCTAAACCTCAGTTTTCCTATTTGCAAAATGGGAATAATGATGGCATTGACCTCTTTGGGTTGTTGTGAAGCTTATATTTGTTAATCCAAGCAACGCTGCCTGGCAAGTGCTTCACAAGCAAGTGCTTCATAGCGTTCTGACATCTGAGTGTGTGGATGTGACTTGTAACAATTATATGTAATACAAATTTCTCCAACTTAAGCCACATTTACCTATAGATAATTTTGTTCATATGATAAAATAAAATCACCAAAAATGTGGCAAATCTTTACAAGTCATGATTTTTACAGGAATGAGGATGGCTTAGATTGGAGTACAAACCAGGGAGAAGTTGAACCCCAAACTGAAAATAAAGTTATTTTCTCTGTCTCACAATTCTGATTGACTGAAAAACTGCATCCTGAAATTGTGGTTCTGTAGGAGAGCTGAGCCCCAAATGCTGGTCTTCTTCTCACTCTCCTCTCCCCCGCTACGCCCCCCCACCCATCATCACTTCAGAAATGAGCCAAGTGGCCAAAATCAGCTCTAGGAAGATTGCAATCAAGAGCGGAGATCTTCAACCACTTCAAAAAGAGGCAGCCTTTCCTGGGAAATTTAAGGGTCATTCATTAGCATCTGCAGAAAAACATTCCTGAAAAGAGACTCTGGGAAGAGCAGCTATCACAGAAGGGGAGGCCTTGACTGTGATCACAGTGGGTGCAAAGAGAGCCCAGAAGCAACCTAGAAAGTGACTGTTGGTAAAGGCAGGCTCTTGAGGGGCTCTGAAGTGGCTGCTCAGTTTTCCTTCTCTGAGAAGTTGGCAGAGCCTGGTGGTGGCTTAAAATAACCCTGATGAATCTGTGGAGTCTATGGGGACAGTTTCCCTGGTGACTCAGATGGTAAGAATCTGCAATGTGGGAGATCTGGGTTTGATCCCTAGGTCAGGAAGATCTCCTCTAAAAGGGCAAGGAAACCCTCTCCAGTATTCTTGCCTGGAGAATCGCATGGACAGAGGAGCCTAGCAGGCTCCAATCCACAGAATCACAGAGAGTCGGACATGACTGAGTGACTACACTTTCTTCTTTCTTCTTCATGGGGAGAGCATTGATCTCAGAGCCACACGTCCAGGATTCGAATATGTACCCTTTCATCTCACCAGCTGAGGGCCACTTTCTGAGGCTTTTCAGAGCACTTGGATGTTGAAAGTTGCCTCTCTGAGTTGTTGGTAGGATTTGAAGTGGTTACTTGTATAGCAAACAGTCTTAGCCTAATCAACGTTAATTATGTAACAGATACTTGGTGCCCACTTATACCCTGTAAATTGAAAGCCAACAACCAGTCTCTGGATCTATTTACCAGAGCTCACCGGTAAATTCCAGGACAGAAAATCCACAGACATTCCAGGAATCAACCTGCTGTGACAGCCCTGACTACTGACTTTGGTGGATTAGTGCCCCAGCTTCCTCACCTCGGGCAGGATGCCTGAGGTGGGGTCTCCTGCAGTTGCTCATAACTCCAGCATGCCCGAAAACTCTTTGTTGGCAGCCCTCTCTTACCTGTCTCACTTCCTCTCTCCCCTGCCAGTGTTTGTCTTTACCTCCCAAAAAAACTACTTGCATTAAAAGCCTTGTCTCTGGCTTTTTCCTGGTGAGCACCAACTAACACCCCTGGCCTAGCCCAGCCTCCACATTAAAAGCAAGTACACCAGGCCTACACAGACATCTTTATTCACTGTTTTCTTCTGCATGGCGTCCTCTTTCCCTTCTGGCAGAAATACCCGTTTTCTTTGGGGGAAACTGAGCCTTTCTCTCCCATTAATCCTTTCATTCCGAGAGGACTGACCCCAGTCTTGGCCCTGGAGGTAGTTATGAGATGTGAGACTGCTGGACTAGACAGCCGTGTCCTCCATTCCTTCTTAGCTTTCAGATCGGGAGGGTATGTGGCTTTGAGAGTTTTCTCCTTTCTGGGTGTAGATTCTTCACAGGTAAAGTTGGTTTGAAACTAATCCCTTCAAAAGTTGCCTGAGGAAGAAGTGTGTCCACACCATTTATCAGCTGGGGTGTTTTTGTTTATTTATTTTTTAACTTTCTATTTTTGTATTGGGGTATAGCCGATTAACGATGTGGTAGTTTCAGGCAAACAGTGAAGGGACTCAGTGATACATATATATGGATCCATTCTCCCCCAAACTCCCTTCCCATCCAGTCTGCCACCTACCACTGAGACAGTTCCAAGTGCTATACAGCTGTGCAGTCGCTCAGTCGTGTCCAACTCTCTGCGACCCCGTGGACTGCAGCATGCCAGGCCTCCTATCCTTCACCATCTCCTAGAGCTTGCTCAGACTCAGGCCCACTGAGCTGATGATGCCATCCAGCCATCTTGTCTTCTGTCATCTTCTCCTCCTGCCTTCAATCTTTTCCAGCATCAGGGTCTTTTCTAATGAGTCGGCTCGTCACATCATGCGGCCAAAGTATTGGAACTTCAGTTTCAGCATCAGTCCTTCCAGTGAGTATTCAGGACTGATTTTCTTTAGGATTGACTGGTTGGATCTCCTTGCAGTCCAAGGGACTCTCAAGAGTCTTCTCCAATGCTACAGTTCAAAAACATCAATTCTTTGGCACTCAGCTTTCTTTATGGTTCAACTCACATTCATACATGAGTACTGGAAAAACCATAGCTTTGACTAGATGGACCTTTGCTGGCAAAGTAATGTCTCTGCTTTTTAAAATACACTGTCTAGGTTGGTCATAGCTTTTCTTTCAAGGAGCAAGCCTCTTTTAGTTTCATGGCTGCAGTCACCATCTGCTGTGATTTTGGAGCCCAAGAAAATAAAGTCTGTCACTTTCCATAGTTTCCTCATTTATTTGCCATGAAGTGATGGGAGGGATGTCATGATCTTAGTTTTCTGAATGTTGAGT
The DNA here is from genome assembly GCA_006408675.1 of Madoqua kirkii. Classification (NCBI taxonomy): domain Eukaryota; kingdom Metazoa; phylum Chordata; class Mammalia; order Artiodactyla; family Bovidae; genus Madoqua; species Madoqua kirkii. The sequence continues at coordinate 26,376 of SJYC01130325.1, read as the reverse complement.
TTTAAGCCAGCCTTTTCACTCTCCTCTTTCACCTTCATCAAGAGGCTCTTTAGTTCTTCTTCACTTTCTGCCATAAGGGTGGTGTCATCTGCCTACCTGAGGTTATTGATATTTCTCCCGGCAATCTTGATTCCAGCTTGTGCTTCCTCCAGCCTGACAGTTTTCATGATGTACTCTGCATATACATTAGAGGGCTATACAGTAAATCCTTGTTATTATCCCTTTTAAATATAGCAGTGTGTACATGTCCACCCCAAACACCCTAACTGTATCTTCCACCTGGGGTGGTGTTGGATGCAAGTAGCAGAAACTCCAACTCCAACTGGCTTAAACAAGAAGGGATTTTATTACCTCTCATAACACGAAGTTGAATGGTAAGAGAGTGTGCAGGGCTGTTTGACTCAGTGATTTGGCCACATCCATCAGGATCCTGTTTCTCTCAGTTCCTCGGTCCTACAGTCTTCAGGGTGGTGGTTCCCTGTTAGGATGGAGGCTGAATTCCAGACTTCTCATCCCTACATAGCACCATCTAGAGGAACAAGAAGGGAGTATTGGCTTTCTTTCTATATGTACCACATTCTTAGAAAGAGACACTGTCCCTGAGCCCCTAGTAGAATTTTGTCTCAAAGCAATAACAATAAATCTCCAAGTGCTAGTGACTTAAAACTACAAAGTTTTATTTTCGCCTATGTTGCGCGACAGAGCAGATCTGCAGAGGGCTGTCTCAATGAAGTCTTTCTGATACCCGGCTGAGGGAGCAGCCGCCATCTTGGATGCTGTTGGTTGCTGTGCGAAAGCCTCTCACCAGCAGTTAAATGCTGTGCCTCAGAAGTGACACACAGAGCTTTGTCTCATGACTCATTGGCTAAGGTTAGTTTTATCAACCCACTTGACCACAAGGAGACCAGGAAACAAATATTTCCCTACCAGAAGTGGGAAGAACTGGAAACAGTGCTAACGATTGTCATAATTGCTCTGGTTGGCCAGAACAGGGCTGTTTATAAACCAGTCCCTGCCAAGGAGAGCTGGATGACTATGACTTAGAGCCTTGTTTGGATGGCGCATGGGTTCTGGCTAGTTAACTGCAAAGACCTCTACCTCTATAAATGTATCTGCGACCACATTTATAGGTAGTGAGATACACATGGTGAGGGCATTTTCATTGGCATGAGCCAGGGGAGGGAGGTGGCAGTGGCTGTGGGGAAGATATTCTTCACCCAGATGATCCTCTGTCCGGATGGGGTGACTCTAATACAGGTTTTCTACCAGGGCCAAAGCTTCTTCCTAGGACTTGCATGTCTAACTGAAGTGGGGTGACCCGGGAATCCTTGTAGGCAAAGGGGAGAAGGCTGCTCCCAGCACTGGTCCTGTGTACCGTTCATGAGCTCATCAGGATAATTTCAGAGACAGAAGCTCAGACACTGTTGTGTCAGGGGTCCATCAGAGGAGTAGAACCTCTATGAGACTATATGTCATGATGGATTTATTATAGAGACTTGACCTCGTCCTCCTGTGGGAGTTGGTTAAACAGATGGCATGAGGCTATTACTTCTGTGTCTGATCCTGGAACTGGGAACCTGCAGGGCAGGTGACTGGAAAGGGATGAGGCATATAACGTGTGTGTGTGTGTGTGTGTGTGTTGGGGCGGGTGATGTAAGGATGAAATGGCTCTGGGAGGTTGGCACTGCATCAGGCCCTCACTGTCTCCCCACCTCCAGTTTCACCCATGAGGATGTTCTGCAGGAGGCTCTGGCATCCTCCTTAAAGGCACAGGACCAGAGAAGCTGGAGGAGGACCCAGCAGGAGCTGGAAGCTCCATAGGCATGGTTGCAAGCTGCACCAGTCCTGTGAGCCAGCAGATCCTGCCAATGTCAGCAACAGTGGCGCCTCATAACCAGCACCAACCTCAGAGCTCTGAAGAGATGCTACCGCTACGCTTCCACCCCCAACTCTCAGGCAGAAGGCCTCTTGTGGCCTCTCACACTGAGAACATTCATGAAAGGAATGCTGGGAAATATAATTCCAGCTCAGCTGCATTGTTGCTACCAATCCATCCCAGAGCCCCTCATTGTGCTGCAACTGGTTCCTCTTTTAAGAGCTCAGTGGAGTGGGCATCGATTACTATTATCATTGACACCAGCATCCATCCTTCTTTCTTTTTAAAAATAATTCTTGATGCCTTTCAAGGACCATCCCCTGTCCCATAATCCATTCAGGTGTTTCCAAGAAAGAAGCATGTGACCCAGGCCTGGCCAATTGGTGCCTTGGATGCCCCAGCCACAGAATACGGAGACAGAGACCTGATCTAAATGGTCAAATCAGGGTGAAGGAATCCTGGGACTGGAGGAAGGGCTACCAGAAAGAAACATTCCTTGTGTTTCTAGCTAGACCTCAGCTAGACCGAGAGAATGTGCGGATTGCTGCTGCTATGAAGGGAGAATCTGTCTGAGCAAGCAGACAGCACAGAGCAAAGATATGACAAGAGAGACAGGGATCTGAAGACATTGCTTCATTTGGATGAAACCATTCTTGAGGGCAGTTCTACTCCGACCTTTCAATTATGGGGTACAATAAATTCCCTTTCTGTTTCACCAGCTTGAATTGGGTTGGGTTTTCTGTTACTTTCAACCAAAACAGCCCCAGCTGATGCACTCAGTGGTCAAAGGCTAAAGTCAGTGATTCCTGGAACTGCAGCTCAGAGACCTTGTATGCAAGGGACCAAAGTGGAGAAGACTCACCCACCTCAGTGCCCCTGAGCCAGAGCAGATCACTGGGCTCCCCAGAGGCGTGGATGAATTAGGAGAATGGTAATGGAGTAAGAAACTGGAGCTGAAGTCCAGCTCCAACCTTGATAATCTGTAATACCCTTTGCTCGATCCCTCACTCTTCTGAACACTATTTTTCTGTTTATTTGCCTTCACTGTCCCTTGTACCAGGTGTTGGTGCAGAGCTCCCTAACATGGACCCAATTCAATGTTCCTTGTGCCTAGAGACCTCCATTTCCACACAGAACTAAACAAAATGTAGGAAATAAATTTTCCTGACTTTATTATAATGAAATGTGCAATTTGCTTTGATATTTTATTCCATAGTTTATTCTATTTTTTCAAAAGAGAAAAAAGAAAAAGAATGATCGTCACCACCTGCTAACATTGATTCACTGAAGTTTTTGGAATAGACTTTTTTTTAAAAAACATTTGCCCAAAGTGTCCTCTGCAAGGCATGCCTGGACGTGTGCTGGCCTGCAGGTGGGTCACTGGGTGAAGTGTTCAAGAGAAGCTTTTCAGAAGCACGGTCCTGCCACAGAGATGGCTTTGAGATAATCCATGAGCACCTGGCTAAACCAGCTGTCGGTGCCCTAGCTGACACCCGCCCCCATTCACTCCGCGGGCACCTGCATGGAGCCTGCTTTGTGCTGAGCCCTGGGACTCAGAATGGCTTTCTCAGAGCTCACAGTCAAGGAGGCAGGTGTGTGTTTATAACACCTGTAGAAGGGTCGTGACAAATCCAGGCCCTGGTATCTGGACTAAGGGGCACCTAGCCCAGTCTACTGGACCTGGGTGGAGCTGTGGTCACCTTAGAGACCTGGGCCACATGTCTGCAGTGGTGAGGTGCAGCTAATTCCAAAGCCCCAGCTCTTAGACTGGTTCTTTTTTTTTTTCCAGATTGGTTCTAGATGCTCATGAAGTATCCATTCAGCTCTAGAAAGAGCCAGGACAGAGCAAATCTTAATGAGACCTATTGTGCCTGGCCCTCTTCACTTCTTACAACACAGGGGAGACATTCCTACTAGGCAGAGAGGAAGTCCTGACTCTCAGAGGCCAAGTGACTTGCCCAAGGCCACGCTGCTGGGAAGTGTCTCAGTTGGCTTCTGAACCCAGATTTTTCTACCACTGATTAAAAACACACAGATGCCAGGGCCCTGCCCCTAAGGAATTCTGGCTTAATTTTGGGAAGGTGAGGTCTTGCCTTTGGAACTGTTCTTGAAGTTCCCTAGATGGTTGAAATGTGCAGCCAGGATTGAGCAGCCACTGACCTGGATACAGGGTCTTCCGAAGAGAGGCCAGCCCCAACCTGTCTTGTGTGCCAACCATGACTGGGGCAGGGAAGTGTGGGCAGCCACTGCAAGGCCCAGCCGTCACTACAGGGTGGGGACAGACCTCTGGGCTTTGTTCCCTAGCTCTGGGGGGAAGGGGATCAACTGAGGCAAGGTGGTCTGGGAAGGCCTTCCTGAGACAGTGGCATCTAGTGTAGTCCCTACCCCCAGGAGCTAAAAGGAGCCAGACAGTGAACAGGAAAGTCCATCCTGGTAGATTTGCTTGGGACTACACAGTCTGGGCAAAACCCGGACAAGTTGGTCCCCTAGTCTGGAGGTGGGGGTGAGGTGAAGCTGGAGGGAGGCAGGAATTTTAGGATTTCATTCTCTGTTCAGTGTTTCTGGGAGAAACCTTCCTTGGTCTCCCTGCAGGAAGGCCTAGGAAATGTTGCCACTGGGTTTCAGGGAACAGTTGAGCCTCTGGGTCTGAGAAAAAAGAACCTTGGTGGGAGTGTCTCTCTCATCTGATTTGGGGCCTCGAGACTAAACTTCCTCAGTTCTTGGGGCCCATTAGCCCTCTGTCTTCATTATTTAAGGCCATGACTTACCTGTTACTCCACAGTCAGAATGGGGCTGCCACCATAAACGCCCCTGGAACGGGGCCCTGGCGGCTGGCAGAGCCTCCTCCGAGAAACATCAGCCTCGGTGAGCGGACGGTAACTATCATTTACATTAATTAGGCAGCCGGATAATAGGATGTTCAATAGTTATTACAGCCTGTAAATTCTGCAGCAAACGCTGCCAGGAGCCAGGAGCTGGCAGGGGCTCCTACTTTGCAAAAATCAGTCTGGTTCTTACCCTGGCAAGCAACACCAGGGCCTTAAATTCAGGGGGAAAGGGAGTCTTTATCAAATTCCAGAAGAATAGCTGATGTCGGGAGAAAGGCCTACCCACGTGATCCAGCCACCATTGTGCGATCCTGGGTGGGTTAACCTCAAATGTCCTTGGCCAGCAAACAGATGATCAGCGCCAAGGCTCCACCAAGAGTGTAGTCACAGAGAGACAGCTTGGACAAGCGACAGCTCCTGTGTGTTTGAAAGAGGAGACCATATATTGTGGGAACTCTCCAAATTTGGGGGTGATATGCACAGTAAATGGAGAAGGAAATGGCAACCCACTTCAGTATTCTTGCCTGGAAAATGCCACGGACAAAGGAGTCTGTCGGGCTACAGTCCATGGGGTCGCAGAGTTAGTCAGACACAACTGAGTGACTCAGCACACTCAGAACACACACACACATACACAGTAAATCTTTTAAAAATTATTTATTTGATTGTGTTGGGTCTTCGTTGAGGCACATGGTCTCTTTGATACAAAGCGTGGGCTTCTCTCCAGTTGTGGCATGGAGGCTTAATTGCCCTGCAGCACGTGAATCTCAGTTCTCCAACCAGAGATCAAACCCGCATCCCTTGCACTGGAAGGCTGATTCTTAACCACTGGACCTGCAGGGAAGTCCCACAGAGTAAATCTTACTCATGCGCTTTATTTGTGATGCTTGTTTTACAGATGGGGACACAGGCACTGCAGAGGTGGTGGCTTGCCTAAGCGACAGAGCCAAAGCAGGTGAGGACATCTCGGAAGTGATACAAAGCGTGGGCTTCTCTCCAGTTGTGGCGTGGAGGCTTAATTGCCCTGCAGCACGTGAATCTCAGTTCTCCAACCAGAGATCAAACCCGCATCCCTTGCACTGGAAGGCTGATTCTTAACCACTGGACCTGCAGGGAAGTCCCACAGAGTAAATCTTACTCATGCGCTTTATTTGTGATGCTTATTTCACAGATGGGGACACAGGCACTGCAGAGGTGGTGGCTTGCCTAAGCGACAGAGCCAAAGCAGGTGAGGACAACTCGGAAGTGTGTCCACACCACTCCCTGTTCTTGGCCCAGCTTTCCCATCTTCCTCTTCATTTCCTGCTGCCCAGGGGTTCCTCCTTCATTCCCCACCTGCCTACTGGCCCTTTCTTGTCCGAGACAGCTCAGCTGCAACCTCCTCCAGCCTCCTTGGCCCTGCTGGCCGTGCTCCAGCCCCTCCACTTACAGCCTGGCTGGCTGAGGCCACCCTCTGCTTATTGAGCTGTAAGGCTCCACCTTACAGGCCATGAGGCTATGAATGGAGACTCAGGTGGCGGCTCATGCAGAAGGCTTGTGAACACAAAGCCTTGTCCGCGGGGAGTGGTGTGCACCCTTCAAACCTGCTTATGTGCATCCCTGAGGCTGGCACTCTGCTCCCTCACAGGCACAGCCTCCTTGCTGGTCTTCCAGGCCTGGCCACGGCCAGCTCCAGCTCACCCGTCTCCTCTCCTCCCCCCAACCCTGGCTTCCCACTGCCCTGCCCTGCCCGGTGTCCAAAGCCTCCAGCTGCAGTCAGTACTCTTCCCTACCCACGCCCCTCTGCCTGCCTCCAGTTCCTCTGTAGGAGGTCCCTTGGCTTGCCTGGCTCCAGCTCAGCCCTCTGGCCTCATCTAAAGGTCAGGTCCCCAGGGAAACCTGCTCTACCTCCAGACCTACCAGCTTCCCCTGGTAGGTCCTGTTTCCCACCCCTGCCACCCCACCCTGCAGCCCCCGTGATAACCGTTCCCACCACTCGCAGTCTGTCACACCCACTAGGGCTTCTCATGGGTGGGGACGGGGACGTCTGTGGTGATCACACCCTGGCAACAGCACTGCTGACTTCTTGGTCATGGAGGTCCAGGGCAGAGAACCAGAGCACATATTTTGAGAGGGAGGTGTTAAAACTGTAAAGTTGGTGACATACCACAATTCTCAGGACTTTGAGTTTCCTTGCTTTCAATCCATGATCCTTGAGCAAGAGCTGTTAGGGTAACCCAGTTACCATCAAGAAAACAAGATTTCCGGGAGATGCTTAACTTGCAGAAACATATCTAGCACCCACATAATAGACTCACACACAGAAAGGACACAGATCCTAAGTTCATAGCCCTGCAAGTTATCAGACAGCAAATGCAAATCATGTTTCCAGTCCTCAGACCACGGTGTCCCATCTTCTGTGGGCTAGGTGTCAAACAGCACTTCGGGCTCAAATCATGTTGTCAAATCTTCTGCAGGGACAGGCCCTCCTCCCTCAGAAGGTCCTGCTCACAGGGCTGGAACTTATCACGGCCTCTCCTGCACACAGAGGAGCTGACTAGTGTTTCGGGTGGTGAGCTGGAAAATGGTGAACAAGCCCTGACTGGTAGTGTGGTCTAAATATTTGCACCATGGCTGGTCTTGAGTTGCCGACGTGAATGGTATAGTGAAGCTGGGAAGAGAGGCACACGTCAACTCTCCCGGGCTGGGGAGCCCCTCCAGCACACCTCAGGCTTAGGGTCTGCGTTGTTGTGAACAGCACCACAGTCACACACTTTCTGGGGAGGCAGAGGGCAACTGAGAATGCTTTCCATTTCACACCACTGTAGGACAAGCTTCCACTGAATGGGAGGGCAGGACCATAGGCAGCTCCATCTGCAACATCATTTCTCTCCTTCCCTTTCTTCCAGCAGAGGATGCATGTTAATTTGTATAGATTAAATAAAACTACCACGAACACAGTTTTTTCCACATCCTTTGTGGCTGAACCTGCAAGTCAAGAGTAAGTTGGACCTTGAGTTCGAGTTTCCTGATTACTGAACTTCTTGAGATCAGCACCCCCTTGGGCCAGGTCACGTGCACCAGCCACACCTGCTCTCACTCACACCCTGGGCTCCAGCGTGTGAAGCTGGCAAGGGCAGAGGAATGCCGGCCACACACACTGCATGTCACAGCTGCTCCTGAAGTGTAAGTGCACCTGGCTGAGTAGACGGAAAGGCAGGCCCGATGACACAGGGCATCGCTGCTGCCTGGGATGCCTGCCAGCATGGAAGGTGTGGAGCCTCTGGGTCACAGGACACAGTTTTGCTCTGCTGTGGACAGGCTGTGGCAGTGGTTGGTGGGGGTATTGTCTGGGCTGGAGGGGGTCATGGCCAGCATCACAGCTGCTGTGTGTCAACCCTTATCCATCATCAAGCCACACTCTTGGCTCCTTGTTTTTTTTTTTGGTCAGACAGGAACTATTTAACTGAACACTTATGTGCAGCTTAATGTTCTGGATTGCACTGAGAAAACAATGGCTATAATGGCAAACGAGACAGGCAAAGTCCAGGTGTTCACAGGAGTCATATTCTAGTGGAAGATGACAGTAAATAAGATACTAAGAAATGCTACAGAAAATGCAAGATGGAATCATATGAGAGGGGCTGGCATGGGGCTGCTCAGAGGAGGCTGCTCCGAGGGAGGCCAGTTGTGGAGAGCTGACTACAGAGGAGGGGCTGCCTTGTGGTTGCAAGTCCAAGGGAAGAGCGTCCCAGGCTGAGTGACAGGTGCCAACACAGAGTAGGGCAGGGCTCTGCAGAGAAGGCATGGGGGTGGGACACTGGGGAGGTGGGCTAGGCCAGGGCTGGAGAGGGCCCCGATAACCCTGCTCAGAAGCTGGCTTTAATTCAAAGAGCACTGGGAAGTCTACCTGCGGGTTTGAGCACAAGGGCGATAAGATCTGAGTCATGTTTCACAAAGGTCATGTCGGCTGTGGCGGGGCCCCACTTGGAGGCGGTGGCAGGGGGGTGGTGATGGGGAGGGGCTGTGGCTGTTGGTTGAGATGAGAGCAGATGGGAGCAGGGAGACAGCAAGGAGGGCTGGAAGGAGGGCCCTTTATGGAAGCACTTTATGAAAGACTGGTTGTGGGGCATGAATGCAAGAGAGGATGATACCTGGGTTTCTGGCTTAAGTAATGGGAGAGCCATGAGGCCATTCACTGAGGTGGGAGCAAGGGAAAGTCAGTAATTCTGGGTGCTGCCATATCAGACTGGGGTGGGGTGGGGGGCCTTGAGATCTGCAGGTGGAGCTTTCAACGTGCACTTGCATTCATTCCCTCGTGGAGCACCTGTTAGGGTTCAGACAGTGTTTCTACATCACTGGGGAGACAGCAGAGGTCAGTACAAAGTTGTCCTTCAGTAGTTCACACTGGAACGGGGCGGAGAGGCAGACAGTACAGCTACAGATTGGGGTCTGGGGTTAGGAGGAAGCTAGGCTGCCAATATGATTTTGAGAGTCAAGTGTATTTGAAGTTGCGGATGAGACCAGCTACAGAGCAGATGCAGAAGCGTCCAAAGCTGGAGTTCAGGGCTTAGCCAGTGTCTGAAAGTTTGGAACAGGACAAGAAGCCATGAAAAGCACTTGAGGAGGTGTGGCCAGGGAGGCAGGAGGAAAGCAGGGCGTGTGGGGCTTCAGAGGTGTCTCAAGAGGCAGGGGATGGTCAGTCATGCCAAAAGCTGATGAGAGATGAGTAAGAGAGAACTGACTATTGACTTTGGAAAGCTATAGCTCATTTGAGTGGGAGCTGTTTAGTGGAGCGGTGGGGCCAAAAGTGATTGAATGTTTTCCTTTCGTCCCATTCACCCTATTCCGCCCACCCATCGCAGCCAGTCCCGCTCGCTAGTGTGCCGCCTCTCCTGATCCACGCAGCTACGGCATCTAGTGAGAATCTCTGGCTGAGTCCTTCCTTCCTCCATTTCCTTCCCGCAGCCAGGAGCCGTCTGAAGGACCCGGTCAGCAAATGTTTTTCTGTGAAAGGTATACACAGCGGGCAGAGCAGGACTGTGCTCCTGAGAACTGCCTCCGATGGCTGGACCCTCTTTGGGCGGAGCTGACCAGGACACACAACGGCTGAGCCGTGCCTGAGGCCTTGTCCATTGCGGACCCCGCTGGGGACGAACAGCACCAACACTCCATCTCTGTGTCTGTCTACTTAGCAGTGCTTGTCCTTCACAGCTCAGGAAAAATCACCAAGAATGTTACTGACTCTAATTTTAATTTGTCTAGCACTCTTGTTAATGATGTCTATTTAAGACATCCATTAAAGGCCCATGAGGTTAATTAAATGGACAATTCCAATACAGTTCTATTAGAACCCCCTCTATTAAATTAATATTATAGACATTTAACAGATGTCTTAATTAGACATTATAGTTAAGAAATGCAAACTAAATTAGAACTAAAGCCATTGTCCAGAAAGCGAGCTTTTTACCATAATGATGGCTGGACCCTCTTTGGGCGGAGCTGACCAGGACACACAACGGCTGAGCCGTGCCTGAGGCCTTGTCCATTGCGGACCCCGCTGGGGACGAACAGCACCAACACTCCATCTCTGTGTCTGTCTACTTAGCAGTGCTTGTCCTTCACAGCTCAGGAAAAATCACCAAGAATGTTACTGACTCTAATTTTAATTTGTCTAGCACTCTTGTTAATGATGTCTATTTAAGACATCCATTAAAGGCCCATGAGGTTAATTAAATGGACAATTCCAATACAGTTCTATTAGAACCCCCTCTATTAAATTAATATTATAGACATTTAACAGATGTCTTAATTAGACATTATAGTTAAGAAATGCAAACTAAATTAGAACTAAAGCCATTGTCCAGAAAGCAAGCTTTTTACCATAATTTATGGCTTTGGGGGGGAATGTTCATGTTTACTCTTCAGAACCTGAGAGATCAGTCATTTGACAATCTTTTCCAGCATTCAGAAAGCACCATCCCGAGAGGCCCAAATCTTAAATCATAGTCCAGATGTCAGAGCTGGAAAAGACTTCAGATACCATCTGGAGTCCAGCATTCTCAAACATCAATGATTGGAGGAACCAGCTGGGGTCTTAGAGAAACAGAAAGCTGTCTGGGCCCCACCCGTGGAGTCTGATCACAGCCCAGGATCTGGCTGCTTTTAACACATAGCCTGCAGATTCTCACACAGGTAGTGGCAGAATCCCACTTCAGGAAGCCCTGATCTAGTCTCAAGGCCACACTTGACAGATGGTGACACTGAGGCCTTGGAAGACTTCAGAACTGGGTGACTGGATCAGCACAGTTCCACAGCCTGCCAGATGCAGTGGAACTTTTCTATCAACGCCCGCCATCTCTCCCCTCCCGCTGGGCATCTCCTGAGTTTGGTAGCCATAGCCCCATAGCCTTTCCTGTCTCTCCTCTGCTGGCCCCAGGCCCTCTGGGCAGGTGATTTCCTGGGTCCTCCACGTTGGCCCTGCAGGCCCCTCCCGAGCCTGTGTGACCACGCTCTTAAACATCCCACAACTGCCTGGATCCAGAGCCACTTCCAGGGAGCCTCCCTTGCCCACCCTGCCCACCTCTTCATTTCCTTTCCCAACCAGACACTGCCTGGCCCCAACAAGAGGGCTTGGGAAAAGAAGCTGTTTGCCGAAATGTAAGAGAAGCTGGAACTCTCCGAGCTCCTGGTATTGGAGGGAGGGAGCAGCTGAATCGAAGTTCCATGGGCAAATCCTGGTATCCTGTGGTGACAGGAGCTCAGGGTCCAGCAGCTCGGGCTAATGGCCCGAGCACCCCAGAGGGGTGTGGGAAGGCTGGGCCAGGCCAGTATCTGAGGATGTGGGTCAGGGTGCAGGGCACAATTAGTCTGTCCCAGCTGGGACACCTCCATGGCTGTTAATGGACTGAATCATGTTCCCTCCAGATTCCTCTTTTGAAGTCCTGGGCCTTTAAGTAGGTAATTAAAGTTAAATAAGTTAAATTAAAGGAAGGTGGGGCTTTAATTCCATGACTGGTGTCTTTATAAGAGGAAGAGACATCATTGATCTCTCACCTCTCCCCGAGTGCACAGGTGGTCATCGAGGACACAGTGATGTGGACAAGGAGAAAGCTCTTACCAGACAGCAACCCTGAGGGCACCTGAATCTTGGATGTCCAACCTCCAGAACGAGAAAGGAAATGTCTGTTAAGCTGACTCCCTGCAGTATTGTTACGGCAGGCTGGGCTAATTAGGCATGCCCACACTGCCCCTCTCACCCTCCAGGTGCTTCATCCTTTTCCTGCCCTAGAGGCGCTGGCCTGTCCTTGCAGGGCCCGCACTGTGGCTGTGTCCTTCTCAGAACTGGCCCTAGGGGAGGTAAAGGGCCTGGGGCCTGCTCGCTCTTGGGGGGGACAGTGGGTCGCCGTACCCACGTCTCCTGTCTCGTCCCGTGGTGTTAACCGTTCTGTTGCTTCACAGGCCTCTCTCGGGGCACGGGGTTCTCCTCTGCATGAAGGCTTATACACAAGGCAAATTTTGCTGTCTCACAGGGAGCCTACGTGTCCAAGGCACCAACTCCGCTGGCACTCTGCTCTCTGGGCAGCAAAGACAGGAGAGACTGGACTGCAAAGTACCACACCGCTCTCCAAGCCAAGCCCTGTGCTGCAGCCGCGGGGACATGGCCAGCCCTGTGCACCTGCCTGTGCAGTGTTTAGTACAGTTTCACCAGGATCGCTCACTCACTGTCAGCCCCTGGCCTGGCCTGGGCCCACCTCACCCCCTCCTCTGCCTTTGAGGACGGTGTGGTCCATGGGGCACAGAGCCTCATGGCCCCTAGAGACAAAAGGGTCTTCCAGAAACAGGCAGCCCAGTGGCAGCTTCATGGCAGGTGAGCGTTCTCACCAAGTCTCCTTGGGGAGGGGGAGAGAAGTATATAAACTCAACAGCCACTCACATGGAAACTTGAGTCTGCGCCAAATGAAAAACAGATTTCACATGGCAATTGGTTCCAACAACTTTTTTGGAAAGCAACTGTGTATTTATACAACACTGGCCGCCTTTTACATTGCAGAGCGGTGGGTAAGAGCAGTGGGATAGCACCTACGCTGTTACCAGTGTGGCACTTCAGACAGCCGGAAGAACAGGAGCCGTATTACGGGAAAGACAAGAGATTCCCTCAGAAGCAGAACCCAGGTAATAAAGGACGCACTCTGGAAGTATCTTCCCATCCTAAAAAACACAGCTCTGGAGCTAGACTATAGCGTTCAAATCCCAGCTCGACCCCTCTCAGGTGGCGAGGCCCCAGGCAAGCCAGTGCCCTGACTCCGACGTCCTTGTGGCCACACCCAATGGCTGTCACTGGGTCAGGATGCCCTGTCTGAGGTGGTGCTGGGACTTGGGCTCCGAACCACAGGCAGCAGTGGCTAGACTGCAGAGAACACCCCAGGAGTGGCAGGTGATTTCCTGGGTCCTCCACGTTGGCCCTGCAGGCCCCTCCCGAGCCTGTGTGACCACGCTCTTAAACATCCCACAACTGCCTGGATCCAGAGCCACTTCCAGGGAGCCTCCCTTGCCCACCCTGCCCACCTCTTCATTTCCTTTCCCAACCAGACACTGCCTGGCCCCAACAAGAGGGCTTGGGAAAAGAAGCTGTTTGCCGAAATGTAAGAGAAGCTGGAACTCTCCGAGCTCCTGGTATTGGAGGGAGGGAGCAGCTGAATCGAAGTTCCATGGGCAAATCCTGGTATCCTGTGGTGACAGGAGCTCAGGGTCCAGCAGCTCGGGCTAATGGCCCGAGCACCCCAGAGGGGTGTGGGAAGGCTGGGCCAGGCCAGTATCTGAGGATGTGGGTCAGGGTGCAGGGCACAATTAGTCTGTCCCAGCTGGGACACCTCCATGGCTGTTAATGGACTGAATCATGTTCCCTCCAGATTCCTCTTTTGAAGTCCTGGGCCTTTAAGTAGGTAATTAAAGTTAAATAAGTTAAATTAAAGGAAGGTGGGGCTTTAATTCCATGACTGGTGTCTTTATAAGAGGAAGAGACATCATTGATCTCTCACCTCTCCCCGAGTGCACAGGTGGTCATCTGAGGACACAGTGATGTGGACAAGGAGAAAGCTCTTACCAGACAGCAACCCTGAGGGCACCTGAATCTTGGATGTCCAACCTCCAGAACGAGAAAGGAAATGTCTGTTAAGCTGACTCCCTGCAGTATTGTTACGGCAGGCTGGGCTAATTAGGCATGCCCACACTGCCCCTCTCACCCTCCAGGTGCTTCATCCTTTTCCTGCCCTAGAGGCGCTGGCCTGTCCTTGCAGGGCCCGCACTGTGGCTGTGTCCTTCTCAGAACTGGCCCTAGGGGAGGTAAAGGGCCTGGGGCCTGCTCGCTCTTGGGGGGGACAGTGGGTCGCCGTACCCACGTCTCCTGTCTCGTCCCGTGGTGTTAACCGTTCTGTTGCTTCACAGGCCTCTCTCGGGGCACGGGGTTCTCCTCTGCATGAAGGCTTATACACAAGGCAAATTTTGCTGTCTCACAGGGAGCCTACGTGTCCAAGGCACCAACTCCGCTGGCACTCTGCTCTCTGGGCAGCAAAGACAGGAGAGACTGGACTGCAAAGTACCATACCGCTCTCCAAGCCAAGCCCTGTGCTGCAGCCGCGGGGACATGGCCAGCCCTGTGCACCTGCCTGTGCAGTGTTTAGTACAGTTTCACCAGGATCGCTCACTCACTGTCAGCCCCTGGCCTGGCCTGGGCCCACCTCACCCCCTCCTCTGCCTTTGAGGACGGTGTGGTCCATGGGGCACAGAGCCTCATGGCCCCTAGAGACAAAAGGGTCTTCCAGAAACAGGCAGCCCAGTGGCAGCTTCATGGCAGGTGAGCGTTCTCACCAAGTCTCCTTGGGGAGGGGGAGAGAAGTATATAAACTCAACAGCCACTCACATGGAAACTTGAGTCTGCGCCAAATGAAAAACAGATTTCACATGGCAATTGGTTCCAACAACTTTTTTGGAAAGCAACTGTGTATTTATACAACACTGGCCGCCTTTTACATTGCAGAGCGGTGGGTAAGAGCAGTGGGATAGCACCTACGCTGTTACCAGTGTGGCACTTTCAGACAGCCGGAAGAACAGGAGCCGTATTACGGGAAAGACAAGAGATTCCCTCAGAAGCAGAACCCAGGTAATAAAGGACGCACTCTGGAAGTATCTTCCCATCCTAAAAAACACAGCTCTGGAGCTAGACTATAGCGTTCAAATCCCAGCTCGACCCCTCTCAGGTGGCGAGGCCCCAGGCAAGCCAGTGCCCTGACTCCGACGTCCTTGTGGCCACACCCAATGGCTGTCACTGGGTCAGGATGCCCTGTCTGAGGTGGTGCTGGGACTTGGGCTCCGAACCACAGGCAGCAGTGGCTAGACTGCAGAGAACACCCCAGGAGACTCAGGCCCTCCTGGCAAGTGAGGGACAGCACGCGCAGATGGAAGCGGGGTCAAGCGGCCAGGCACGTATGACCGTGGGAGACTCTGGGCAGGCTCAGCCTTCGGGAGGCACAGCTAGGCCTCCTCGCTGTTCTCCAGTTGATGTGAAATGTGTGTACACTCCCCTTACCGCGTCTCTCATCCAGTGTGGAGTCTGAGCGGGCAGTGCTGAGAAAGCAAGGCTCTGGCACTGCTGCTTCTCCTGGTGTGGAAGCAGAGAGCGTGTGAACGTGCCACCAGTCTTCACCAGGAAAACTCTGCCTTCACCGTGTTGACTGGCAAACACCTGCTGCTCACAGGAAAGGGGTGACAGGGCCTTCTAAGCCATGTGGCTTTTTTAATAGCAGACCTGGAAGGCTGGCCCCACCCTGTTCTCATTCGGCTGGTTTGGACTCAGGCCTGCGTAGAAGGCCCCCAGCTACTGGCCCACGGGCACACTGCCCACAGGCTTAGGGTCAGACTGGAGAGCCACGCTTTTTGGCAGCAAAAATGGAACCAAGAGTCACCTAAGGCGGTGCCGTTGGGGCCTCAGGCGTCCCCAGCAGGTTAGACCTTGGCAAAGGCTGTAGTCTTATTTTCCCTTCAGTCCCCCTTCCTCTGGAGCCTACTAGGCTCAGGAATTGAGAACACTCCACTCCATAGGCTTAAGCTCCCTGTACTGGAACTTTCTTGTGCTTTCTGGAAACAGCAAAGTAAACCATGGTTAGGTCAGAGAGCTTGACAGAAGGCCTGATTTAAAGCGACACACTGAAGATGCAGGGCACCTCTGAACTAGTGCAACTCGGCGCCTCGTGGCACCGAGAGACAAAGGCACAAACCAGGGACAGCCTCAGGCCTCTCTTCCTTCCGCCTGGCCGTGCTGAGGAATCACTCCTGTGGCCTGTTCACGCCCACACGCATATTTTATTATCACACAAACTACTGACTTATCAAACAACATTCTGAAAACACAGAAAAAGTATGAAAAGAAAAACCAAATAAACTATTTTGGTCAACTTGTGTTAATCCTGGTGCTTTCGCCAATCTTTTCTCTCCATGGGAGTAATATAAACACAAGAGCATCTATAAAGACACATCCCTCTGGTCCCTGAATTCTGTGCTCAGTACAGTGCTTCTTCCCAGATGATTAAATGTCCTTAACGCTGATTTAAACTGGCTGGAAGTGACTTCCAGTGGTCTATAACCAGAACTGGCCTGACCATCTCTTCCCTGAAAGATGGATGTTTCCAGTCTTTGGATGGCATAATAATCCCCTTAGGCAGCAACAGCTCACAGGTCAATTGTTCCCTTGGCTTTGAACTTTTTTGCAGACCGCTCACTCGACCGCAGCTGGAATTTGCTACCATAAATGTAGGAAACAAAGCCGTCGATCTCCACGGTGAACACACAGTTTAGCTTGGGGATAACTGAAAAAAAGTAAGAGAAAAAGGATAAGGAAAAAAGTCCTGGCAGTAAGTTCACTTTTACAGAAACTATTATTCCCAAGATGTTTGTATTAGAAAATAAACAAAGCGACTAAGGAAAACATTAGGAAATGCAGGAACCCACAAAGTTAACAATACCAGGATGAAGGTGATGATTCTACCAGAAGGCCAATTTACTCACATTTTAAATATAACTCAACACCTAGTTTTCAGGGTGAAAGGCTATGAACCAAACTCCCAGAATCAGAAACTTGCAGAAAAACTGCCAGAAACAGGTCTTAGCACATAACCTGCAGACAGACTCACGGGTTTATGCTCCTGGGGAAACCTGTACACCACTTTCTGAAGTTTAAAATGAGCAGAGGAATATATAGGGAAATGGAAGCAAGACGCAAGAAACCCAAGGGTCAAAAATTAAAGGAACCACCCCCACTGTGGTTTTGAAATCTCCGGATTCGTGGGCAAGGCGGGGGTGTGGGAATCCTGACAGGCCAGGTGCTCCTCCCCAGAGCACTGAGCACGACAGACGAGCAGGGACTCGCTTCCCTGGATCCCAGGGCGCGGGCTCTGGGAACTCCAGGGGCAGGTGCTGCCTTGGCTTCCTCCCTACTCTCTGGCTACAATCCCCTGGGAGGCAGCAGCCTTTGGGCAGGTGTAGGGTCCCAGTCCTGGAAACAGACCCAGGTGTCTGGAGGCACAGCCAAGCAACCCTTCCTTTCCTTGATCATATCTGGCCATGGCGGCTGGGCTGACCAGTGTCTCAGGGAAAGCCTGGATGCCAGGATGGTCTCTGCAGGCTTGATGTGTACGACAGGCAGGGATCTGCTGACTCGAAAGGCCAAACTACCTTTAGAGTCCTGAGGAAAGGGCCGATGAGTTGGCCGGGGTGGCCACAGCCATGGCCATCCAGTCACGTACCTTTCAGGCGGTCTTCTTTAGTGATGATTTTGAAAACATGCTTTGTCTCTTGTAGAAGGATCCCTGTAACACCCACATAGGAGGGGCACTTGGATTTTGTAACTGCAAAGGAAAAGGGCAGTTCAGGGCTCAGGCCTCCGTGCTATTAGCGGAGCCACAGGCAGCCTGTCAGGGATGAGGGCTCTGTTCCCAACCTTGAGCCAGCAGAGGAAGAAAGGCACCAGGCGGGGCATGGTGAGGGGCAGTACTCCTATCCTAAGTGCTGGCCACTCAGCTGGGCATGGACAAACCCAGGTTTCCCAATCCCTTCCTGGGGGCGCTATAGCCTCTGTGCTGCCCTGGTAAGGTGTCCTTCAGAGGGCCTGCTGCCACAGGGGTCCTAGGCAGGATTCTGGAGCCAAGAGGTCACTGCTACTGCCACTAAGTTGCTTCAGTCGTGTCCAACTCTGTGCGGGCCCATAGGCAGCAGCCCACCAGGCTCCCCCGTCCCTGGGATTCTCCAGGCAAGAACACTGGAGTGGGTTGCCATTTCCTTCTCCAGTGCATGAAAGTGAAAAGTGAAAGTGAAGTCGCTCAGTCGTGTCCGACTCTTAGCGACCCCGTGGACTGCAGGCTACCAGGCTCCTCCACCCATGGGATTTTCCAGGCAAGAGTACTGGAGAGAGTTCACACATGTATCCAGTACCACCAAGACCCACAGCTGGGTTGCTCTGGCAAGGCCAAGTCTCACTTATAGGACCTGAATGAACACCTGTTCACCATGGTCTTCCTGTAACGTCCTACGCTCTGGCCAGAATGGGCAGCCACTCCAGGTCATCCAGCAGTGAGCTGCCACCACGGTAGCAAGCCCCTCACCTCCTCCGACCCATCTCCCATGTAGCCAGTACATGGTCATGGAACACCTGCTGTGTGTCTGGCACTGTCTTAGGCAGGTGCTGGGCACAGCAGTGAAAAGGGCAGTTCTAGGTCCTGCTCTCAGGGCGCTGTTGTTCTAATGGGGGAGGGGTAACAAATACAGACAGCTTTATTTTCTGATAGTGATGAGTGCTATGAAAAAAAAACAAGGGCAGGGTAATGGGGGAGAGGGGTCACCTTTAGTAACGGTAGACGTCTGGGAAGTGACATCTGAAGAGAGACCCAAATAACGAGAAAGAATCCTGTGAGCACAAAGAACTCCTGGGCAGAGGGAAGAAGCAAATGCTAAGACCGTGAGGCAGGGCCAGGCCTGGTGAGCAGAAAGCTGGCCAGTGTGGTTAGACCTGCTGCCCAAGGAGACTGCACAGGCTGTTTGGACCACAGTAAAGAGGCAGAAGGGACAGGACTTTTTCAGTTCAAAAAAATCCTCCCTCTGGCTGCCTGGTCAGGGGAGGAGCAGTGTGTTGGTAGGAAGAGGGTTAAGTGGCTTTGCAATAATCCAGGGGAGGAGCAGTGGCTTAGATTCAGATGCTAGGGTGTGCTCATGCCTTGGAGGTGGAGATGAGGAAAGAAATGTGGATGCCTCCTAGGTCTCTGGCCTGAACAACCAGGGCGACTAGTGCGCTATGAACTATGGCCCTCAGCAGTGCTCAGTGGCGTCACTGACATGACCTCAGTGGCAACTGAGATGACATAGACCCAGGGAGGGTGATCTGAGCAGAGGCCCAGAGTTCTACTTTGGATGTGTAAAGTTTACAGTGTCTGCTGCACATCTGGGTGGCTACATCCAGCAGACAGTTGAATTCAAAGAGTTCAAGGGTAAGGTCTGTGCTGGAGATGACAACCTGGGGACTGTTGGTCCAGAGCTGACATTTAGAACCACGGGACTGTTCAAGTTAGCAGGCTGTGTGTGAGTGCCAGCAGGGGTCTCTGTGTACCTTCTCCACACAGAGACCATTTAAGAGTATCCGATAAGCGGCCAGAATTGACTAAGACCTCTATAGTCGTCTCCTATCCTAAGTGCTGGCGATGTGGGGTATCAGCAGTGAAAGGAACTGTCACTGAAGGATGGCTTGGGCATCCGGACAACGTGCTCTTTAGGCAAATTACCTGAAACAATAGCGCCGTGAAGGTCTGCCTTTAGAAGCTTGGCCTGAATCATCTGTGGCTGCCTAAGAGATAAACAGAAGCCTTCAGTGTATACCATGATGATAAATTCTGAAAGAAGCGAACAGGTCTACAGACTTCTGCAGCCAGGCAATGCTGCTAGCAGGGTCCCTTGGGATCTGCTCCAAAGGGCAAGGCTTCAGAACTGTGACTCACGTGTCTGGTTTGAGGCCGTTGCATAGATCCCGGATATACTGTTTCCAGAGTTCATGTAGAGGGAGAAAAAGACTGTATCTGTGGCAAATTCAGAAAGAGGTAAAAAGTTAAGTAATGTGACATTTATAATATATGACAATATAATATTCGAAGAGCACAGAGCTTGGCTTGATGCCAAGGACCATGACCTGGATCCCTGGGGCCTGGGTGCAAATCCTAGTTCTGCTGCCTATAACCGCACTGAAATCCAGTACCTTCACCTCTCAGATCTTAGTTTCCTCTCTGGTAGAACACTCTCAAGGCTTAAGTTTGTGCTAATGAGAAGAGAAAGATGCTGCCTCCCTCTGCCCCTTCATCCTTCCTGCTGGTTAGATGCAGCCATGACGGCTGGAGCTCAAGCAGACACCTTAGATGAGATGGGGCAGCAGCAAGGGTGCACCCCAGGCTGCACTCTGGGGCGTCCGAGGGCTGTGGAGCTGCCTGCGCACCAGCCCAGGACGGCATTCAGCTGGGCTTTTCCCCAGAGAAAAGAAGCCACTGCTACTGGCTTATTGTTTAAGTAACTGCTGTTTGGAGGTTTTCTGTTATAGAAAGTGGACCTCGATAAGCCCTCAGTAAACAGGGGCTGCTGCTTGTCGTAAGTCCAGGTACAACGTGACAGGGTCTGTCTGGAGGGTGAGAAGTGGTGGGATGCAGGGGAGGAAGAGGGTTAGAGTACCCCGAATGGGCCCTCCTGATGCTTCATGAGGAATCCGCTAACGAAGCTCCTGGTTAGAGAAAGTGAGAACCTCAGGCTGAAACCCAAAGTGGGTTCTATCGGTAGGGGCATGGCGAGGCACACCAGGGCAGGCAGCAGTCCCTTCCTGCTCCCCACCCAGCTGATTCCGTGAGGGGGCCATGAACAAAGTGACAGATTCTGTCTTGTGGGATGTGGGAGGCTATTTGGCTGCAGATCTTGGAGCCAAAGCATATGAACAGTCCTAAGACATGTAAACGCAGAACTGTAGCCAAGGAGAGATGGAGTGTCAGCTGGAGGGAGGAACACGTCCTCCCACAGGGAGTGATGTCTCTCTCAAAACTTCTGAAACACATGGGCAGCACGTTCTTTGGCAATAAAACCCCAATGGGTGATTCTGTCTAGTGCTATTAAAAGCTACAGAGAGATATATGTTAAGAAGTATCAGTTCCTTTTGTTCTAAGAAAACTGCCACCCTGCTGTCATGGGCAACAGACTCACTTTTGGCACTGGCCTTATTAGCTAAGGATAGGACAAAAGCCAAATTCAAAAAGGTCTGAATTGGTAAAGGAAGGCTGCCCCCTTGTGGCAGAAATGGGAGAGGCTCTCTTAGCTTAAGTGGAGCAGCGGCTGCCTAGCTTCCTATAGTGAAGCTGCTCAGCGGTACCAGACTCTTTGCACCCTATGGACTGTAGCCCACCAGGCTCCTCCGTCCATAGGATTTTCCAGGTGAGGATACTGGAGTGGGTTGCATTTCCTTCTCCAGGGGATCTTTCTGACCCATGGATTGAACCCGGAACTCCCGTGTTGCAGGCAGACTACGGTCTGAGCCACCAGGAAATCCCCTAGCTTTCCAAATCCATACTCAGTACTAGGAAGATTACACTGCTCGCGTGGAAAGGCAGGAAAAGCTCGCCATACCTCTGCTGCTCTGGTTTAATGTCAAAGAGCCACAGCTCCCTCCTCTGCCTGGCAGAAAGGCCTTTAGATTTCTTTCTCTTTTCCTTTTGCTTCCGGTGAGTGAAGTACTCCAGGACAACGGCCTTGCGTTGCAGGTGGTCCTCTAGGGCTTGATGGCTCATGCGGGGCATGCTCCGCTTCAGGAAGGCCCTCACGAAGGCCTCAGCCCGCTGGGCTCCCGGGTGCTGCTTGGGGACAAGATGGTGTGGGTCTGCTCCAGCTGGGGCCACCCAGGCCCCTGGGCCCTCCCACACCCACTGCAACAGCAGGTGGCCACCTTTGCCGACCCACCTGTCTACCCACTGAGGCCCACACAGCCTCTTGTTGGCCGAGTGTCCGCCAGCCCAGCTGGCCAGAAGTGAAAGCCACGTTTAAATGTCAATTTGTGACTGCCACACAGATCAATCACCTCAGACTCTAACTTCCTACTCGACTTCTTAGAGGTTAGTTAAGAATAAAAACAAAAAGCCACAGCAAAAACCCAAAGGGACAAAAACACTGTATTTGGGAGAAAAGACTTCTCTCATCCTTGGAAGGGAGTAAAGCTTGAGAAACAATAAGGCAACAGTATTTAATCAATCATGATCAAATGAAGGCAAGTGACGGCCTCGAAGGAAATGACCCTAACACTAGGGGAAAACAGTATCATCAAGAGCTCCAGGTTGGGCCCAGCCGCAGCAATTTTGACAATGGCCCTATCATTAATACTCTTTATTGAGTCTTCAGCCTTGCAGATGTGGCTTGGTACTCTCCCAGTTGGTTCTGGCATTGCCTGAAGAAAGAAACTGTCAGCATGCCTTAGCCCTGCGCGCTCACGCTTCTCCACACAGACAGAGCATCACATGGCTGTGACTGAGCGCCTGCGCTTAGAGAGGGCTTCTGGGCAAAGCAACTTTCATGACTGCGTGTAATTCTTGAAAGAACATGCACTGCTGTCCCTCGAGCTGAAGTTCCACCAGTCTCTTCCTCATTCCAGTGCCTCTGCCCAGATGTGTGCCACAGCCCTGGGAGCACTGAGGTTCTCCTGAGGCTCTCCCTCTTGGCAGGGCCATGTCCTGGACTTCCGTTGCACTAACTGGGCTGCAAACACCTTGGAGCTCAGGTGTCGATAGTCATCAAGCTCTCATTTCATGGAGCAGACACGGGCTTGGGGATGGGTGGGAGATGGGGATTAATGTGATACACACAATCTTCAAGGTTCCCCATAGTAAGGAGGGCAGTCAGCTTCAGCTCTGTACTTTAAAATGCTAAGTAAAAATTCACTATCATCACTATTATTATTATAAGAGGACATTTGATTCTTTAAACATCTAAGTGGCCCACCTTTCATGCAGAAGCCAAATAAAGGTATATCAGTCTTTCAAGATCTTGATTTCCTAAGTAACTCCCTCCTTATGAGTCACCATTGAAGCTTCTGCCAAACTGACAAAGTATGTCTGTAGCACCCAGATATGATCCATAAATTACATTTATGAAATATGATCTGTCTTCCCTCTTGAGGAGTCAAGGGGCAGAGTTACAAGGTCAAATGACAGTGCTCACCATGACAGGTTTCAGGAGAGCACAGCCTGGTATCCCCTACATGGTGAGGTGACAGAGATCAGGAAGTTCCAGTTTACCAAACCTGACTCGGGGAAAGCAGGCCAGCAGAGCAACAGGCCTTGATTAACCCTAACATGTCTGCTGGAAACGTGAGTAAACTGTGGGAAAGTTAAGAAGCCATGGAGCCATCTCTGCATCACCTCCCAGAGCCCCAGAACCCCTGCCCAAGAACCGTACCTGAATGTCGAACTCTTTTGCCTCTTTCTGAGAAAAGGCATGGTAGACCACACCTAGGGGAGTAAAAAAAAAAAACACACATACATACACACAAACATGGAAAGATCAATCCTGTTGGCTATGGCTATAAAACCTGAGACTTTTCTAACTGTGAAAAGCACTTTGCTTATTGAGGGACAGAAGATGGGTGGTACAAAGAGCACAGCAGCAAAGCTTTCTCAGATGTCCAAGGCCCTACCCTCCAGCCACATCCGTCCATCCCAGCAGTCCCAGCGATGTGCTTTAGAGCAGAGCTTCTCAAACATGAATGTGTGTCAGAATCTCTGGAATCTGTTGCTCTAGAATTCTAATAATGTATCTCATTTAAAAGTTATGTGACAGGGCTTTTCAGGATGAGTATAGTTGAAACTATTACATTTTGTTTACTGTTCGATGTTTAAAAAAGACTTCTCACATTTTAGTATCAGTGAAGCTGAGATGTATCATACAACTGATAGTGTCCTAAATTGATAAAATACCATAGAGCTTTCTTCAAGCTCAAAATACATATTGCTCAACATGGTTTCAACCTTCAAAAATTTTCACACTCTTGTTTCTTAATTTCGACTGAAGAAAACCACAGCACTGGGGACAGAATATGGGTATGAAGAGAATGAGACAAAGATCTGGTTTAAGGGCCAAAGGACTAGAAAATATGGTTCACAGTACACTCTGAATTCCATCCCAGCTCTGTGATGTGCTTCCCTGAATACATTTGAACAAACAAACCAAGGTGATTACAAGCTTTATATACAGAGTATGATTCTCCCTCAACTGGAAGACAGGGATTGAAATCTGTTTGTAGAAAGTAACTTGCAGGGTATGGAACCCCAGGAATGACTGCAACTGTCACAGGTGGCTAGCATTAAACCCAGAAGCCTTTTTTTTTTTCTCCTATATCAGACATCTAACAGTTACGAGCCCTCAATACTTACCATGCCCAATAAAAGCTACGTGTATTTTATCTCATACTTTCTGAGTGACCATTTTAAAGGTGTTATTATTCCTATTATATAGTCCCAGGTGGCGCCAGTGGTAAAGAATTCGCTGCCATTTTTCTCCTATATCAGACATCTAACAGTTACGAGCCCTCAATACTTACCATGCCCAATAAAAGCTACGTGTATTTTATCTCATACTTTCTGAGTGACCATTTTAAAGGTGTTATTATTCCTATTATATAGTCCCAGGTGGCGCCAGTGGTAAAGAATTCGCCTGCCAATGCAGGAGACACAAGCGAAATGGGTTCAATACCTGGGTTGGAAAGATCCCCTGGAGGAGGCAACCCACTCCAGTATTCTTGCCTGGAAAATCCCATGGACAGAGGAACCTGGTGGGCTACAGTCCATGGAGTTGCAAAGAGTAGGACATGACAGAGCGTGCACATACACATTCCTATTAACGCACTGAGAAAACTGGAGGTTCAGATATGCTGAGACACTTAACTCGATCACGTAGATCGAGAGGCAGAAGTGGAACTTAAATCCAGTTTTAACGGTGTCACTCCCCTGCCTATATAAATTGCCTAGGGTGCTTGCTCACCTCCTCTATGCTCAAACTCCTAAAGCCTCGGGTTAGTGGTATTGCTCCCCAGCGCACTTTACACCAGGAAAGGGTCGTTCACAGAACAGCTGGCTGTTCAGGCACCATTATCAGTACCTTCAGTTCAGATTAGTCGCTCAGTCCTGTCCGACTCTTTGCGACCCCATGGACTGCAGCACACCAGGCTTCCCTGCCCATCACCAACTCCGGGAGCTCGCTCAAACTCACGTCCATTGAGTTGGTGACGCCATGCAACCGTTACAAAAGGGGAAGCCGGGTTGTAGAGAGGAAAAGGGATCACGCCACCAAGAGAGACGGCAGCCAAGTCAGACCGAGGCCTTGGGCCCTCCTCTAGCACCACTCACCAGGGAGCAGGGCAGCCCCCCTCCCCCTCCTCTGGCCCAGAGAACCCAACATCAGTTTCTAGTTCAGAGACTGCGCCAGGCCAATCGGGACTCCGGGCCACAGTTACACTTCTAGAAGGCGGGACAATTCCCACGGCAGTTCCCTCCAGACTCCCCTGCAACTCTGTCACCCACCAATACCGAGACCTAGTCTCCGGCTCTCTAACACCCCACCCCTCTCCAGTCCCGTGGCCCTCAACCCGGCTTACTCGTCATTCTCGGACCGCTTCCGGTGCGCTGTGCTGACGTCTCCTTCAGGCGTCGCTCACTCTTCACCTGTCTCTACTTTCTTCAGCAGCCCTCGACCATTGGAGCCTCTCTCGTCCAAGTTTGTGGCGCAGACGTTCCTTGTGCCCGAAGTCGCGCGGGAAGCAGGTTGACAGGCGGACGACCTGCTACTCGGAGCTGGCCTCTCCGGCTCCTAGCTCGGGGATGGCGCCGCTCGTGACGTCACCGACGCGCGCCGACTTAGGATGGCGCCTGCGCCTCGGGGCGGACGCCCGCGCGCGGGGTACTGCGGGCTGACTGAGTATCTGTGTGGTGGGGATCTCTCAGTTTGTGTGTTTTGTAGGCGAGGAACTGCCAGAAGCAGTAGGGTTGGAGTTGGGGAGTGTGGAATGTTTGTGAAGTCCTGGAATAGACCGAGACGAGTCGACTTGGGAGAGGACGAAGGGAGGTTGGGGACGTGAGGAGGGTGGAAATGGGTTTGGGGATGGTGGTGGTGGTGGAGGAAATGAGTTCTGTGCGATCCCTAATCAATGCTCGCTCAGGCTCAGCGGAGGCACGGAAGCTGGGGTAGGAGGTTCTTGTTTTATCTCCGTTGCTAGCTAGCTCTGTGATCTCGCTCAAGGCACTTTCCATCTCGGGGCCTCACTTTTCCCGTGTGCTGTGAGTGGGGCTGAACTTGATGGTCTCTGGAATATTAGGTTCTGACAATAAGGTAAAAGGCAAGGAATGGATTCTTACTGCCCTGGGGATGGGTTCAAGAAATGTGGCTGGAAGGCCTGGTGGAGATCTCTTACAAGTGACCCGATGGGGCACAGAATTGTGCAGCCTGAATTTTTGCCAGTGCTGAGCCTGGGCTGGGTGCTGCTCTGGAAGGAAAAGCAGTGTGACACTTGTCTTCTAAGCAGGTGGTTCTCAACTCTCAGTGCAGTACAGCATCAGTTCAGTTCAGTTCAGTTGCTCAGTCACT
>SJYC01130324.1:0-10361 GCA_006408675.1 Madoqua kirkii | reverse complement strand
TCTGACAATAGTGTGGAAAAAATTTTTTTTCTACATTCCTTTTCTGCCACTTTTGGATTAAAGAAAGACATCATTACTAGTAGATTTTCTGCCATTCCTATAAATGTAAGAAAAGGTAATGATCTTGAAGAAATACCAGCACACCTGCAGTGAGAGCATGGAAAGCTTTAATTCCAAGGAAAGTTGTAATCCTCAAAGTTCAAAAAGTCAGCATATTATTTTATATATTGTATGTACTTATATGTGTGTATATACATAGGTACACATGTGTATACACATTTATGCATATGTTTGTAAATTTTTCTTCTGTGCTTCCTTTAAATGATTAAAGAGGGATAAGGCCTGTCCGTGCTGCTTTTCTACAATAGGAAGGCCTTGTCTGCAGTGGGTTGACAGCAGTACCTGCTTCCCAGGGTGCCAGCGAGCACCCAGTGACATGATGCCCATGTTCAATGGCGTGGCATCGATAGCACGATTTGAGAAATGAGAGTTATTATCTTCATCCCTACGAAGCTGAAAGTCCCTAAGTCTTGAGTTTCTACAATAGGAAGGCCTTGTCTGCAGTGGGTTGACAGCAGTACCTGCTTCCCAGGGTGCCAGCGAGCACCCAGTGACATGATGCCCATGTTCAATGGCGTGGCATCGATAGCACGATTTGAGAAATGAGAGTTATTATCTTCATCCCTACGAAGCTGAAAGTCCCTAAGTCTTGAGGTTATGAACATCCCTGGCCCTGCTCTGCCTCTGGTCTGTAAACTGGTCCGGGTGTGGTGTGTGGACGAGAGGAGCTGGGAATGGTGGTGGCGGCAGGGTGCCCTGGACACGTGGCTCCAGCGACCATGCTTTGGGCTCACTGGTGTCACTGCCCACTCTGGCAGAGTGAAGAGACTGGGCAGTAAGGTCCTAGCGCTGGCACCGGACATTTCTTTCAGGCAAGCCCTCTCCTGCTGGGTAACTGGGTGTTTCAGCTACAAGAAGCAAAGAACTGACGTGTAGAGGGGGATGCCCTGTCAGTCTCTCTGGTCAAGAGGCAGTGCCATGCTCTAAGTCAGTTTCAGATCAGCCGTTTAGGTTTTTGAATAGCAAGGACTATAATACATGTCATGTGTGGTCAAATTGCAGTGTCTGAAAGCCAGGTCCCTCAGTCAACATCCAGGTGTCACACTTCAAGGCTGCCTTGACCCCACAGGTCTAAAACGCAGTGCTTATAGATCTGCCCAGTTCCCTGAAGAAATTTCCCTCTGAGCTGGACCCCCTGGGAAATGCTTGGTTTTGGTTTTCATGATGCAGTATCTACATGGGCTTCCCTGGTGGCTCCGCGGTAAACATTTCCACCTGCAATGCTGGACACCCAGGTTTGGTCTCTGGGTCAGGAAGGTCCCCTGGAGAAGGAAATGGCCACCCACTCCAGTATTCTTGCCTGGGAAGCTCCATGGAGAGAGGAGCCTGGAGGGCTACAGTCCATGGGATCGCAAAAGAGACACGACTGAGCAACTAAACAGCAACATCTGAACACACAGGAGGCTCTTTGGGGTCTTAAGAGGTCTCCTTCGGTGGGCGTGTGGGCAACTCTTGAGGCACCTGAAGGATGTATAGGGAACCCACTGTGCGCTTCATGGGGCACGGTGCACGCAGCTCCTTTTTCTCCTCACCTGTGCTTAGCTTTGGGGAAGTTGTCATTGGCTCCTGGCTGAAGAGCTCTGTGATTACATATGTGTGTGTCCAGGCTAGTTCAAAATGTGGGGAACTGGGAGGGAGAAGGAGCTGATATAAAATCACCCCAAATGAATTGGGATGAACTGGAAAGTGAAGAGACCTGGTTTTGTATTGAGTCTCAAAGCCCTGTGGGAAGTAGGGGTGGTCTTCTCTCTTCTCTTCTGTTCTTTAATATACACCATACAGCTTGAGTGAGTGAGTGAGTGAAGTCACTCAGTCGTGTCTGACTCTTTGTGGCCCCATGGACTGTAGCAGCCTACCATGCTCCTCTGTCCATGGGATTTTCCAGGCAAGAGTACTGGAGTGGGTTGCCATTTCCTTCTTCAGAGGATCTTCCCGACCCAGGGGTTGAACCCAGGTCTTCCACACTGTAGGCAAACGTTTTACCATCCGAGCCACCTTAAGATGTAAAAAGAAAAAAACACGGTTTATAGGACATGCAGGAACTCTGACCATATTCAAGAGAAAAGAATGGCCACTACCAGAACTCTAGATGACCCGGATGTTTGAATTGAAAGACGCAGCCTTTAAAATACTATTATAGGAGTTGCCTGGTGGGACAGTGGATAAGAATCCACTTGCCAGAGCAGGGACACAGGTTCTATCCCTGATCTGGGGAAGTTTCCACACACTGTGGAGCAACTAAGCTCGTGAGCTTCAAGTCTGTGCGCTCTAGGCCCACGAGCCACACCTACCGAGCCCGCGTGCGGCAACTATGGAAGCCCGTGCACCTAGAGCCGAGCCTGCTCGGCAGCAAGAGAGGCCTCGCAGTGAGAAGCCCATGTGCTGCGTGGAGAGCAGCCCTGTCTCTGAAACTGGGGAAAGCCCGTGCACAGCAACGACAACCCAGCATGACAGAAGACATAGAATAAAAAAATAAGGTGGAGTGCTATTACAAACACACCAAATAGCTTAGAGGAAAAGAAGGAAAAGATGCGTGTAAAGATGAGGAGTTTCAGCAGAGATGTGGGAGTCTGGAGCTGAAAAAACACTTTCCGTGTTCCTCGTGATGGAACAATATTGCAGTTGTATGTGTGTTCAAACTTAACATTTTCATAGCTACTGAGAATATGTTCCACATTCATCCTTCTTTTTAAATCACCTGATAAGCATTTGTCTCGCGTAAGCCCCGAGGTCTCTCTAGACCCGTGTATTTTGCTGGAAGGAGCCCTGGGGACTCTTACTTCAGTTCTTGTGTAACCTGGCACTGGAGGACGCAGGTCCTGGGAAAGGTCCTCTGTGTGTGCTCGGTCCCGAGGGTTGCTCTGCCTGGGCAGGGGCCCTCTGAGCAGTCTTGGGCATCTGAAGGGCTGGGCCATGGAGCTTGCCAGCAGGAGAGTGATCCAGGCTGGACTCTGGACTGTTTTCCAGCTTCTGCGTATTACCCGCATCCATGAGGCTGTCAGGGAAGTACTGGTGACCGGGCCCCTTGATTCGTGGCACTGGTCTTCAGTCAGGGCTTGGGGGTTGGGTGCTGCAGCCCTCTTTGTGAGCTTGGAGTGGCTTCTGTCTCAGGCCTTTGGATTCAGTGGAGACTCCCAGGAGCTAAATGTATTGATGGAGGATACATCTTTAACACACACCTGGACGCCTGTTGATCTTTGCTTTCGGAGCATCAGTGATCGTGAAGGAGGCCTCCACACTTTGCCCATAGGAGCAAAGAGGAGGGCTTCAGTCAGCCTGACACTGGGTTGGGCAGTACGAGAACCTGAGGTGGGGGGAGCCTCCAGGTGCCAGAGACAGGACATATATAATATTTGTACATTGAATTTTTAATCTGTTCTATATTTCTTCTGCCCTGTGCTCATTGACTTAGGTATCAAAGAAACCTATGAAGTCCTCAAGGAAAAAAATCCTCCCCCAGTGGAAAAAATGCCTTTTCGAAAAAGTTTACGATAAGTTCTACCAAGAAATGAGAGTCAGTGGTCTCAGCGTACTTAATGCTGTGTATAATCCTAGTAACGATACTGAAAGGACCGGAATGTGTTCCTGGTGGGAGAGAAGGCTGCTGGCAAAATGACTGTAAAATAATGCTGTTACAGTGGACACACGGGGACGTCTGGAAGGCGTCCTCTTATACGTAGTTCATCTCCCTCCTCACAACATAGATCTGATGGCTGCGTGCAGCTTGGTTGAGCTGATTGCCAAGGACTGGCCCAGTGGCCAGGCTCCCGTTGGATTCTGATCTTTGCTTTGTTTGCTTTCCCATTCTATCTGATCCTGGGAAGCTCCTCTTTGTCCTCAAGGACATGGACAACGTGGAGACTGATCTCCACGAGACGTCGACCATGAATCCACCTTGTGTGCCTCTGCTGCTGCTCCTGTCCTATTTGTTGAAAAGAAAGATGGTGCCAGGCTCCTCATTTCTTGTCCCCTCCCAGCCTGAACATGAGACTGCCAGGAGAGCGTTCACAAAGGAGAACAACTACTCCATGACCCTGAAGTTCCCCAACGAGAAGAGGAGAAAGTACTTCACCTTGTTCTTCAAGGACAGATGGAAGGCCCTGACCGCCCTCAGGCTGGTGCAAGAGAAGGACGCGTTTGTGGACCTGTGCCACACGTCCAGCTTATGCTGAGGTCACTTGCATGGCCCTAAGCTGGCAGATGGAGACAGGGGATGATGGGAAATTCTCAGGCCAAATGCTCACTGACTTGTATGCCCACTCTCTTGCTAACACACTGGCATGGAAGGCTGCAGTTACCGCCTGTCGGTGCTGCCGATTCCTCCTGGAATGCCGGTGTTTGCTGGCCTTGGAAGGGTTGTGTCATCGTAGTGATGGGGACCTCAGGAATGTTGGGTTTACTCTTGCTGATGTTCCTGAGTTGAAGGCCCTGAAGATTCTTTTGCCAAGCAGCAACCATAAAGACCATCACATGTTTGTACACTTAAAAATCTAGGAGTTGTGCAGCCATAGCGTATATGATGATATTAACCGAGTGTATGATTCCTTCCATTTGTAAATTGCATAAAGAGAGAAGAGAAAGACACGATGACTTTATCCCACTAATTGCTTCTGTTTTCAGTCTTCTTAATGAGAAAATTTTTTGAGACAGCCTTTGACTATCACCTCTTGTCAGGAGAATTTAATTAGTGCTTCCTAGAGAAAAGGAAATAATTTGGCAGTGGAGAGCCACATACCTTTGTTCTGTTGTCTCGTTGAGAATCAGGATGAATTTGTGAAACAGATAACGGGCTCTTTTTTAGAAGTTACCATTTATATTCAAAAACTCAAAGGTCTCTTGGTTTCATTATATTGTCTGGAGCATTGCCATCTTCTACAGAAAACTGAGTTGAATATTCAACACATCTTTAAAGACAAACAGCCAAAAAGGCTAACTTCCAGGTGAGTTTTCTTTCTTTCTTTTAAAAAAATTTTTTTAAGGATTTTAATTATAACTTTGGCCACCTGATGCCAAGAACTGACTCATTGGAAAAGACCCTGATGCAAGGAAAGATTGAGGGCAGGAGGAGAAGGGGACGACAGAGGATGAGATGGTCGGATGGCATCACCGACTCAATGGACATGGGTTTGGGTGGACTCTGGGAGTTGGTGATGGACGGGGAGGTCTGGCATGCTGTGGTTCGTGGGGCTGCAAAGAGTCAGACATGACTGAGCGACTGAACTGAACTGAATTATTACTGAAATATTTTAAATTTATTTGTAATTGGAGGATAATTGCTCTACAATGTTCTGTTGGCTTCTGCCATACAGCAACACACATCAGCCATAGATACATATATGCCCCCTCTCTCTTGAACCTCCCCCCACCTCTCTGTGTCAGATATTCGGAGTTATCTAGGACCCATTCTTATTTCAGTTGGACAAAAGAAGATCAAGGAGGTTTGGGCCTGTCTCTTATACACATCTAGATGTGTATAAGAGACAGCATCAGCCATAGATACATATATGCCCCCTCTCTCTTGAACCTCCCCCCACCTCCTACCCCATCCCACCCCTCTTGGTCATCACAGAGCGTCAGATTTGAGCTCCTTGTGTCAAACAGCAAATTCCTACTGGCTCTCTAATTTTCCACATGGTAACGTGTGTCTCCATGCTATTCTCTCGGTCCGTCCCACCCTCCTCTCCCCCTGCTGTGCTCACAGTCTGTTCTCTGTGTCTGCATCTCTCTGCCTGCTCTGCAAATAGGCTCACCAGTACCATCTTTCTAGATCCATAATTATGTGTTCATATATGATATTTGTTTTTTTCTTTCTGACTTACTTCACTCTGTATAATAGCACCTCACTAGAACTGACTCAAACGCATTCCTTTTATGGCCGAGTAATATTCCATTGTATATATGACTGCAACTTCTTTATCCATTCACCTGTCAGTGGACATATAGGTTGCTTGCATGTCCTAGAATAATGCTGCGATGAACACTGGGGTACATGTGTCTGTGTGGCTGGGCACAGGTGGAGTCCTCTAAAAAAAGTTGCTCATTCCTGTATTCCTAAGACTTGCCCATAATTCTACTGCCTGTTGACTATAACAAGAGACTGAAGTCCATGAAGAAATTGATCTAGTCTCTTATTGAACCAGTGATTTTAAAATCTCTCTACTTTTGTTTAACTCAGGGTTTCTGGGTTAAACATCAATATTAATGACATTTTGAGCCAGATAATTCTTTGTGGTCAGGGACTGCCCTGTTCAGTAGTAACACTGACCTCTACCCACAAGAAAACACTAGAACTTATTCCTTCTGTCCAGAGGTGATGATAAAACTTATATTCAGAAATTGCCAAGTGTCCAAAACGTCCCTTCTTTGAGAATCACTGGTTTGACCTCCGCTCTCCAGTTGTGCAGATGAACTGAAGTCATGCTGATGAATTTCTTAGAGATGTTCACAGCTGTACGTAACATGCAACATTTGTCATCCACATCAATGTTTCCTAATAGTGAGCATGCTCACACTCAGAGATGCTGCCTTCCATAAGTTGTGTCTTGCCTGCCTACAGACTCAGTGACTATTAATGCTTCTGTGGGTCTACTGTCTTTCACACTTCAGCATACTTTATTTCTTCCAAGTATTAAGTCTGAGTCATGTAACAGGCACCCTCAAAAGATATTTTTTTTTTTACTTATGTACTTATTTATTACTTATTTTTAAAGATTTATTGTTTCTTCTATTTTTGGCTGTGCTGGGTCTTCGCAGCTGGGTGGGCTTTTCTCATCGTGGTGAGTGGGCGCTCCCGCTAGTTGCCGTGTGGCGGCTTCTCTTGCTCCGGAGCGCAGGCTCTCGGGCTCCCAGGCTCCGGTGGTTGCAGCACTGGGGCTCAGTAGCTGTGGCTCCTGGGCACTGGAGCGCAGCCTCAATAGTTGCGGTGCATGGGCTTAGTTGCTCTGCAGTGTGTGGTATCTTCCCAGACCAGAGATTGAACCGATGTCTCTTGCATTGCAAGGAGGATTATTAACCACTGCACCACCAGGGAAGGCCCCTTATTTATTTACTTATTTGCCTGTTGGCAAGCCACACAACTTCTGGGACCTTGTTCCCCAAGAAAGACTCTAACTCACACCCTCAGCAGTGAAAGTGCAGAGTCCTGACCACTGGCCCTCCAGAGAATTCCCTCAAAAGATATTTTAGAGTATGTGTTATCTTTGAAATGGCTGGAGCTGAATTTGTTCCTTTAGAGAAAGACATTTTTCTTCCAAGAAGTACAATGAGGGCCCTTGCCTGTTGGAGAGACCTCTGCAACCTACTGCACTCTAAGGGGAGCCTCTGGGAGCTGGAGATCCGTAACGGTGACCTTGATGACGTGTCAGAACGGATCCTGTGAAAGCCCTGGAACATCCCTGCTGTCACCTTCAGATACTCTGGCAGGTGCTGGTTTACCCCACCTCAGATGTTCCCCCAGGAATAATAGTTACCCTGGGTTTCCCAGGTGGCTCAGTGGTAAAGAATTCGCCTGCCAGTACAGGAAGATGTGGGTTCCATCCTTGGGTCGGGAAGATCGCCTGGAGAAGGAAAAGGCAATCCACTCCAGAATTCTTGCCTGGGAAATCCCATGGACAGAAGAGCCTTGTGGGCTGTAGTCCATGGGGTCACAGAGTCGGACATGACTGAGTGTCTGAGCATGCACGCGTCTATCCATCTGCACCAAGCCTTAGATGTGGCATGTGAGCTCTTACAGATGGCATGTGGTTCCTAGTTCCCTGACTGGGGGTTGAACCTGGGCCCCCTGCATTGAGAGTGCAGTCTTAGCCACTGGGCCACCAGGGAAGTCCCTACCTCCCCATGTTTGAAAGGCTTCCTGTCAGAGCCGGGTATAGATCGAATAGAATATTCTTCATACATAGCTTATGTTACAAATGGTTATCTGAAGTTGATATGATCAGCAGAAAAGTTCTTTTCCCCTGTTGTCATTGCTCAATCACTCAGTCATGTCCGGCTCTTTGCAACCCCATGGACTATAGCACACCAGGCTTCCCTGTCCCTCACCATCTCCTGGAGTTTGCCCAAGTTCATGTCCATTGAATCAGCAATGGTATCCGACCATCTTGTCCTCTGTCATCCCCTTCTCCTCCTGCTTTTAATCTCTCTCAGCATCAGGGTCTTTTCCAATGAGTCAACTCTTTGCATCAGGTAACCAAAGTATTGGAGCTTCAGGCTTCAGCATCAGTCCTTCAGTGAATATTCGGGATTGATTTCCTTTAGGGTTAACTGATTCGATCACCTTGCTGTCCAACAGGTACATATCTATTCCTTTTTCAAATTCTTCTTCCCATTTAAGGTGATGCATAATATTGAACAGAGTTCCCTGTGGTCTACAGTAGGGCCTTGGACAACCTGACTTTGAAATTAACAGACATCCCCTGACCTGGCTGGCAGTCTGAGATGGAGAGCAGCCTGTGATGAACACTGAGAATCTGTTTTGGCCTGAACAGGGAAGGCAGGAAGAATGACGTGGAGAAGAGGCGCAGACTGTGTGGGACCGAGGCTGCACCTCTCCTGCCGTTTCATCTTTCTGCAGGTTGACCTATGTCTCGGTGGGTACCTGGTTTGAAGACGTGTTCAAGTCTGTTGTTCATAAACAGAATCTGATGTCGCTGAGCCTGGACTGTGTGCCCCATTCCCTAGAGATGGTCTCACCTTTGGGTGAGGCCTCAGAGAGTCCGGTTCACAGCATACACAGCATCTGAGGTGAGTTATTCGCTGTTGGATGCTCACTGTGTGCAGGAGGGGGATGGCTGGATGTCGGCAGGCGCAGGTACCCTTTCGATCATTCTTGTTTGTTGTTTAGTCACTCAGTTGCATCCAGCTCTTAGCGACCCCATGGACTGTACCTACCAGGCTCCTCTGTCCATGGGGTTCTCCAGGCAAGAACACTGGAGTGGGTTGCCATTCCCTTCTCCGAGGGATCTTCCCAACCCAGAGATCAAATCCATGTCTCCTGCACTGGGCAGGCGGATTCTTTACCATCTGAGCCACCAGGGAAGGCCCCCTTTAGATAATACCACCTGGTATGTCTCCTGGATGCCTCTTATTCCTTAGATATTTTAAGCCCACGGCTTGTTTCTCTCCCACCAACACTTATTCCTGTCCTTTTGGATGGTTTCGATTTCCCCATGGATGATTTTCCCTTTTTCTTTTTAATTGGAGGACAACTGCTTTACAATGTTCTGTTGGTTTCTACTGCATATCGTTGTGAATTAGCTGTAAGGACACATTTGTCCCCTCCCTCCTGAGCCTCCCTCGCATGCATCCCTTCTAGGTCATCACAGAGCACCAGGCTGGGCCTCTTGTATTGTACAGCAGCTTCCCACCAGTTGTACATGGATGATCTTTTCTATAACTTGACTTCTCCTTTCTTTGACCTCTGTGTCTCTAATCATTCTTGTCCCTCTGCCCATTCTCAGGCATAGAACACCCTGGTCAAACCTTAGAGCCTGGGGCTTCCCCAGAGCTTCAGTGGCTGAGACTCCACACTTCCACTGTAACAGGCATGAGTTCGATCCCTGGTTGGGGAACTGAGGTCCTGGTTTTCTACTTTGTGGCCAAACATAGAAAAATAAGTAAAAACAAACAAACAAACAAAAACCTACTTTAGAGCCTGCCTATGTATAAAGTAGCTAGTCAGTAAGAACCTACTGTATAGCACAGGGAACTCTACTCAATATTGTGTAATAACCTATATGGGAAAAGAACAGTTATATTTATACGTATTACTGAATCATTTTGCTATGACCTGAAACAGAGCATTATACATCAACTATACTCCATGCAGAAAGTGAAAAGGAACTAAAGAGCCTCTTGATGAAAGTGAAAGAGGAGAGTGCAAAAGTTGGCTTAAAGCTCAACATTCAGAAAACGAAGATCATGACATCTGGTCTCATCACTTCATGGGAAATAGACGGGGAAACAGTGGAAACAGCGTCAGACTTTATCTTTTTGGGCTCCAAAATCACTACAGATGGTGATTGCAGCCACGAAGTTAAAAGACACTTACTCCTTGGAAGAAAACTTATGACCAACCTAGATAGCATATTGAAAAGCAGAGACATTACTTTGCCAACAAAGGTCCGTTTAGTCAAGGCTATGGTTTTTCCAGTGGTCATGTATGGATGTGAGAGTTGGACTGTGAAGAAATCTGAGTGCCGAAGAAATGATGCTTTTGAACTGTGGTGTTGGAGAAGACTCTT
>SJYC01130322.1:0-43577 GCA_006408675.1 Madoqua kirkii | reverse complement strand
CCCTGTTGAAGTAGATTTGATTTCTGCGATTGGGGACAGGAGGACAAGGGGACGACAAAGGATGAGACGGCTGGGTCGCATCACTGACTCGATGGACGTGAATCTGAGTGAACTCCGGGAGTTGGTGATGGACAGGGAGGCCTGGCGTGCTGCGATTCATGGGGTCGCGAAGAGTCGGACACGACTGAGCGACTGAACTGAACTGAAGTGAACTGAACTCAACTGTGTTTGTTTTCAGTGAACAGGAACTTGATTCAGTTATACACAGATTATCTGTTCTTCTTCAGGGTCTTTCCCCACGTAGGTTATTACAGTTGGTCCAGTAGACTTCCCTGTGCTAACAGTAGGTCCTTTGGGATATTCTATCTGATAATAAGTAGTGTGTATATGTTAATACCAATCTTTTAATGTCTTCCTTCTCCTACCTTTTGGTTTTAATAATCCTAAGTTCGTTTTCTAAGTCTATGAGTCTGTTTCTGTTTGCAAATCAGTTTATTTGAATGAATTTATAGGTTCCACTTGTAAGTGATGTGATATTTCTCTTTCCCTCTCTCACCGACTTGACTCTTAAATCTCAGTTCATGCCCGCTACTCCACTTCTTCCTTCTTGCTGATGGCTGAATGTATTCCAGTGCCTAGATGGACCAGTGACGCTTCACCTCTCTATTGATGGACGTTTTGGTTTATGTTCTGTCTTGGATATTGTGACTAGTGCCGCCCCGAAAATAAGGGTGCATGTTGCAGCCTGGCGGAGCTGAGACCAGAACCTGCCCAGAACTCGAGGGTGCGGCAGACTGCGCGCTCGTGATTGCCCTGGTAAACGTGCTGAACGGACGTTCTTGGGGCAGCACGTGCTCTTTGCTCCGCTTCACTGCCTACCCCTGTGTCCGTCCCCATGGAAACAAACCAAGATGTTGCTGATCAACGGCAGAGCCTTAACTTTGTGGTGCGCTGATCAAACTCCCCGGCATAGCTATTCCCTAATGATCCCAGGTGACTTCTGCCAATTAAAAGGGCGGGCTGAAAGGAGCCATATTGTCTTCCTGCACGCAGAGCAGGAGGGCCTCCTGACTCCCCGCGTGCCAGATTCCACGTGTCTGTCTTTTCATTACGCTCTCTCCCGGTTTCAGGTCTTTCTCACCCGCTGTGCTGGACACGGCAGGTGCACACACGTATCATTTAAGTTTTTTACTTTCTCTGGATCTCAGTGGGCTTGCCAGAGGGGGTGGGAAGTCTGTGTTTACTCTTTTAAGGAATCTCCTTAGTGTGTTCTTTCTGCATCTACCCATTTACATCCCTGCCCATAGTGTAGGGAGATTTCCTCTCCCCAGCGCCCGCAGGCAGAGTGTAATCTTTGTAGATCTTTTGGAAGATGGTCGTTTTCAATAATGTGAGCAAATACCTGGTTGTTTTGAATTGCATTTCTCCAATCATTAGTGATGCTGAGCATCTTTTTGTATGCTTTAAGGTATCTGAATGCGTTCTTTGGAAAAAATGTCCATTTAGATCTTTGACCCATTTTTCTGTTGTATTTTATTTTTTATTGAGCTGCATGCGATGTTTGCTTGTTTTGCAGATGAATTGCTTGTTGATATATTTGCTTGCAAACTTATTTTCTCCATTCTGAGGCTCCGAGGGTTGTCCTTTTGTTGATGTTTTCCCTTGCTGTGCAAGTGCTTTTAAGGCTAATGAGGTCCTTTTATTGAGGTTTTGTGTTGTTTTTCTATTTTTCATTATTCTAAGAGGTGGATCCAAAAAGAACTTGTTGCGATTTATGTCAAGGCTTGTTCTTCCTACGTTTTTCCTCTAGAGGTGGGGCATAATCCTCTCTCCGTTTAGTTCTTTAACAAATTTGGAATTATTTTTCTTTAAACATTTATGGAGTGACATAATTTCACTCTCTTTTGGTTTGTTTACGGAACCTCCTGCGCATCCTCCACCCTGGCTGTTGACGGTTTACCTTGCCAGCATCAGTGCAGGAGGGTTCCCTTTTCTCCAGAGCAAGCCATTCTGACCAGTGTGGGTGGTACCTCGCTGTGTTTTAATTTGCATTGCTCTGAGATTTCACGTTGTTGAAATCTTTTCATGTGATTGTTTCTTAAAACAGTGAGAGTAAAACTGACCTCTTGATATTGGCCTCCTGACCGTCTGCCCAGTTTCTAATCTTCTGCCAGGAGCCACCCCAGGACATTTGTTGAGAACAGGTGTTTCTTCCTTACTTTCCACAAGTCTGGAAAGTGCCCATCAGCACAGTTTTTAAGTTGTTACCAAAAGCGGCCACAAGGCAGCAGCATTTCTTCTCCCTTTTTTTTTTTTTTTTTTTTTTTTGTATTTTAAATTTTATTTTCTAATAGAGTTGATTTCCGAGGTTGTATTTGTTTAGGTTGTATTTGCAGTAATTTATGCAAGGGAAAGCATAATCAAAAGGACAACCCTCAGAGCCTCAGAATGGAAAAAATAAGTTTGCAAGCAAATATACCAAGTGAGTCATCTGCAAAACAAATGGCACATGCAGCTCAATAAAAAATAAAACACAACAAAAATGGGCCAAAGATCTAAATGGCCATTTTTTCCAAACAGATATAGACGTATAATGACATTTTTTCTAGCAGATATAGACATTCATCTGTTCTTTTCCGGTGTCTTTTCTCATGAAGGTTATCCCAGTTTGTTCCATCGACTTCCTGTGCTATTCAATTGGTCCTTTTAGATTACCTATTTGATATGTAGTAATGTGTACCTTTGAATCCCTCTTAGTGTATCCCTCCCCACAATTTAAAAAAAAATCATGAGTTGGTTTTTTAACTTTCTGAGTCTGTTTTTATTTGCAAGTTATTTCATTTGCATGAACTTCTGGCTTCCACCTGTGAGTAATATTTAGGATATTTGTCTTGCTGTCTCTAACCTCAGTAAGATACTTTCTTGGTCCATCCATGCGGCTGCCCATGGTGTTTTTCCTTCTCTCTCTCTCTTTTATTTTTTTTTGATTCATGAGTGTATTCCAGTGTACAGATGGGCCAGTTAGTCTTCATTTATCTATCGATGGATATTTTGGTTAATGTTACGTCTTGGCTATTGTGAATAGTGGTGTCCTGAAAATGGTGATGCACGTGTTCTATTTGAGTTAGTATTTTTTCCAGGCCAAAGCAGGGAGTGAGGTTGCCCAAAAATGTGGCAGCTCTCTCCTTTGTGTTTTAAGGAGACTCCGAATATTCTCTCGGTGGCTGTACCTGCCCACTTGCAGCCCTGCCCACAGTGTAAGATGATTCCCGTCCCCCTCGCCCTCAGCAGCATTTAACCTTTGCGGATCTCTTGAGGATGGCCAGCTGAGCCATGTGAGGTGATATCACATCCTGGTTTTAATTTGTATTTCTTTAATAATCATTGATGTTGAGTATCTCTCCGTGGGGTTTTTACCTTCTACCCTGTGAGTACAGTTAACCTCTTGAAAATGACTTCAAGTTAGCCTTGTTTTGAGTTCTTTTCTGGTGATTTGTCCCAGGGCATTTCTTGAGGGCAGATGTCATTTCCAGCCCTGCAGGCTTTGTGCGTGTTAAGAGCCCATCAGCCCAGGTTTCCAGGTGGTTGTTACAAGGAATGGCCACAAGGCGGCAGCATTTCCTCATGCCCAACTCGAGTTACCTGGGCAACCAGAGCCTTAGGGCAAGTCCAGTTCCTTGGTTGTCAACTAGAAAGGAAACACCCAAGGCTTGTGTTGCCTTACTTCTTATCCCATTGTCTTCATCCCCCGGACACATCCCAACGATTGCCGCACCACTCTGCTGAGGATGGTGTCCTCTTCACGCGGGCAACCCTGAGGAAGGAGCTGGAGGTGGGAACCCCGCCAGCAGGAGAGGTGGAGCCCAGGGGACTTTGCAAAGCTCTTCCAGGCCAGAGACTCCACCATCCTTTGGGGCACTAGGCCTGGTTTTGCTGCAGGAGGCCCCCCCCACTCCCAGGTCTGGAGATTGTGGGCTCGTGCAGAGGGGAACAGCAAGTCCAGGTCCATGGAGGGTGCAGGGGGCACATTGCCTGGACACCCTCCCCAGCTCCCTCAGCCCCACCACAGTCCAGCTTGGGGACCCAAGCCTGCTCAGGCTCCAGGAATGTGACACCAGCCTTTTTTTGTTTATTTTGAATTCCAGAGTATGGGTGATTTGCATTGTTATGGGGTTTTTTTATTTGTGTGCTAATTAGCTTCAGTGTCTGTGTCCCACTCTGGGACCTGATGGACTGTAACTGACCAGGCTCCTCTGTCCATGGGCTTCTCCAGGCAAGAATACTGGAGCGGGTTGCCAGGCCCTCCTCCAGGGGGTCTTTTGACCACAGGGATCGAACCCACTACTCTTATGTCTGCCTGCTTTCACTGGTGGGTTCTTAACCACTAGCACCATCTGGGAAGCCCCCTTTTCTCTTACGTGTATAACAACTTAATTAATTTGTATGTAGATGTGTATACCTTCTTTTCGGGTGCGTTTCTCACTGGCTCAGTTGTGTCCGACTCTTTGTGACCCCATGGACTGCAATGCTCCAGGCCTCCCTGTCTATCACCAACTCCTAGAGTTTGCTCGCACTCATGTCCATTGAGTCAGTGATGCCATCCAACCATCTCATCCTCTGTCGTCCCCTTCCCCTCCTGCCCTCAATAGGTTATTAAAGATTGTTGAGTGGGGTTCCTTGTGCTCTACAGTGGGTCCTTGTGGATTATTTTGTAAATAGTAGTGTGTGTATGTTATTCTCAACCTGCTAATTTCTCCCTGCCCCCACACTTTTCATTTTTGGTAAACATGCATTTCTTTACTAAGTCTGTAAAGCTGTTTAATCTGTTTTGTAAAGAAGTTCATTGTACCCATGTTTGGATTCCCCCTAGAGAGATAATGTGATGCTTGTCTTGTCTTGGTGAGCGACCATCTCTAGCCTTGCTGCGGCTGGAGGCGGTGTTCTTTCGCCCTTTTCATGGCTGGACAGCGCTGCCTTGTTGCCTTGTGTATGCATGCCCCATCTGCTTTACCCATTCACCTGACCGTCTACACTTAGCTTTCTTTCATATCTTGTATATTGTGCCTAGTGTTGCCATGGTTGTTGGCATGCAGTATCTTTTGAACATTTGGTTTTCTGAGGATCCGCACCCGGGCGTGAGATGGCTGGGTCACTTGGTACTTTTTGGTTGAGTGTTTCACAGACCCTCCATGCTGTTCTCCAGAGTGGATGTACTGATTTACTTTCCCACTCAGTGGAGGAGGGTTCCCTTCTCTCCACACCCCCTCCAGCATTTATGGTTGTTGAA
Organism: Madoqua kirkii; assembly: GCA_006408675.1. Classification (NCBI taxonomy): domain Eukaryota; kingdom Metazoa; phylum Chordata; class Mammalia; order Artiodactyla; family Bovidae; genus Madoqua; species Madoqua kirkii. The sequence goes on along the minus strand of SJYC01130322.1, from coordinate 38,290 downwards.
TTTTTGAAATGACCATGCTGACTAGCGTGAAGTGATTTGCATTTCTCTAACGATTAGGGATGCTGAGCATCTTTTCAGGTGCCTTATGGCACCTGGATGCCTTCGCTGGAGAAATGTCCATTAGATGTTTGGCCCATTTTTCTGTTGTTTGTTTTTTGATATTGAGCTGCACGAGGTGTTTGCCTGTTGAGGATATCTCCACTTGCAAACACTTTTCCCCCCTATTCTGAGGGTTATCTTCTTCTTTCATTTATGGTTTACCCTGCTGCTCAAATACTTTTAAGGTTAATGAGGTCCCATTTGTTTGGTTTTGTTTTTCATTATTCTAAGAATGAATCCAAAGCAAACTGGCTGTGATTTATAGCTAAGCATGTTCTGCCTGTATTTTTCTCCAGAGGTTTATAGTACCCATCCTGCATTTAGATCTTTGATTGGAGCACGTTTTTCTGTGTGGGTTTAGGGAGTGCCCTAATGTCATTCTCTTTCCACTTGTTGAAGGAACCTCCACCCCGTCCTCCATCCTGGCTGTTAACACTTTATCATGCCAGCATCGGTGCAGGAGGGCTCTCTTTTCTTCACACCCTCTCCAGCATTTATTGTATGTAGACTTTTTGCCAAAAGCCAGTCTGAGGTAGTTTGCAGTTTTGATTTGCATTTCTATAAGACGTAGAGATATAAAATCTTTTCATGTGATTGTTTTTAAAAAGTGTGAGTAACACTGAGCTCTCAAGTCACGGTGGGCTTCTTGACCATCTGCCCCATTTTGAATACTTTTTCCAGGACCTACCTGAGGACATTTATTGAATGAAAGTGAAAAGTGAAAGTCACTCAGTCGTGTCCAACTCTCTGCCGCCCTGTGGAGTACACAGCCCATGTAATTCTCCAGGCCAGAATACTGGAGTGGGGAGCCGTTCTCTTCTTCAGGGGATCTTCCCAACCCAGAGATCCAACCCAGGTCTCCTGCATTGCAGGCGGATTCGTTATGAGCTGAGCCATCACTGAAGCTGAGGAGGTTTGTTGAGGACAGGTGTTTTTTCCTTATATCCTCACGGTGAAGTGAAAGTCACTCAGTCGTGTCCAACTCTTTGTGACCCCATGGACTATACCGTCCATGGAATTCTCCAGGCCAGAATACTGGCATGGGTAGCCTTTCCCTTCTCCAGGGGATCTTCCCAACCAAGGGACCAAACCCAGGTGTCCCACATCGCAGGTGGTTCTTTACCAGCTGAGCCACAAGGGAAGCCCTCCCAGACCTGGTGAATAGTGTTTATCAGTAGCAGCAGCAGCAACACAGGCTTTTCGGGTGTTGTTACCAAAAGTGCCCACAAGGCGGCAGCATTTCTTCATGATCCTTTTTTTGGGGGGGGGTAATTTTTTTATTTTCTGTTGGTGTAGACCTGATTTCCAATGTCGTGCTTCTTTTTGGTGTACAGGAACTTGATTCAGTTATATACAGACGTGTGTCTATTCTTTTTTTCCATATAGATGATCACAGTGTGTTCAATTGACTTCCTGTGCTATTCAGTAGGTCCTTTTTGTTTATCTATTTTATATATAGCTGTAAGAGAAGAAAGTGGGAAAAGAACCAAGCTTCCCCTATTCCTGCATGTTCCCTTATTCCTTCAGACCCTCCTGATCAACCCAAGACCCCAGCTGCCAGAGGGGAAGTCCCTGCTGGGACGCCACTTTATCAGCCAGTCTGCTCCTGTTATTAGGGCCGATCTGAGCATGTTTGGTCTGTATGTTAGCTATGAGACTAGGACTACAGAGAGGAGAGAGGACAGCTTCTGACCCTAGATGGCCGTGATATTCTTTAGATGCCAGAGAAAATGGGTTAAAATGAAACTTTTTTAAAAATTGCAAAACTGGTTCCTTCTGCATGTGCAGTTAGGAAAAGCTGGCTTGTTGAAATTTTTTTTTTCCCCCAGAACTCTGACCCTGAGAAAATAAAAATATACCAAGAAAAAAGCCTGAAGCTTTTATCTTGACTAGGAGATACACAGCCCACTTTACCTGAGACTTCAGCCTTGGGTAAAAATTAGAAAATCAAGCCAAGAAAATGAAAAGAGGCAAGAGACATTTTATAATAAATCTTAAGTGGAAAACTATGAGATCGCTGTCCGTCTTGATTTATGTATGCCTCGATGTGTCTCTGTCTTTGGATAATATTGCTGAGGTTAATTTGTAAGTGAGCTATATTTAACTGACTTAAAGAAAAGTAAGTACTTACAAATCACATAATTCTAATTACAAGAAAAAAAAATAAGGATTTTTGGGCTTATTAGACACATCCCTTGTATTACATTCAGAAAAAAATTGAACTTTGGCAAAATGTTTTTAGAGGTTCTAAAATATTTTCCTGAGTTTGCTACTTAGAGAATGCCAATACAATAAAAAGTTCACAGTTGCTTTCTTCTCGGTTTTCACTAGGAGTTATGGTTTTTTAAAGGTTAAAAATTATAATATGGAATCAGAGATACTAAAGTGACAAGGAAAAGATTTTGGTGCATAAAGTAAGATATGTGTTGTCAGTGAGAGAAGATATAAAGACTGGAGATGTTTTTGTTGTAAAAAAGTAATGATAATAATTCTGCTCTACAGTTGGTTATTTATAAATGGGGGAAAAAATAGAAGAAATATAGACCTAGAAGGTGACAAAAGATTTGCATTAAAGGACCAAGGAGAAGATGCTTTGGTTTAAGTGTTAATAATATATCAAAACCAACTTAGATAAAACTAGACAACAGGCTACAAGCCTGCAAGTCTCCTTGAAGTGCCAGGTGTAGACTGGGGTTCAAGCTTATTCTCCCGGAAATAAATGAGATCAATTTTGAATATTAATATTCAGGTTGTCACTTCTCCAGCCACTCCTGAAGCTGAGTGGCCTGTCGCACCATCAGTCACTCTGGGCTAATAAAAATGATATCCAAAATACGAAAGACCACAGCAAAAGGTTCCGTTCCTGTGGACAGGGTAGCTCAAGCGCTGACTCTGTATCTGGACCAGGATTGAAATCTGTAAAAAACATAACCTGGTTCTTACTCCTGCTTGGGCCTCTGGTCAAAATAATTCTTTTACTGATCTTTGGGTCCCACCTTTTAAAATCTACTTGTTAAATCTGTCTCTTTCAGATTCCTCAGTTTCACATCAAGATGATGGTGATGCAGACATTCCAGAGAACCCCCGGAACACACCCTTCAGGAGTGGCAACAGAAGTCCCTCCCAGGCCCCTGAGTGAGGCAGGGCGAGAGCTCCATGGCCCAGCTAGGTGGGGCCCATGAGCCCCACGCCAGCTTGAAGACACTACAGCAGACAGACCTGCGCCCTTCCAATAAGGACTTCTGGGCTTCATGCCTCTCAGAGGGATTTGAGGTGGGAGATAGAGGGGCCTCTGGGCTGGACCGCTGGTGTTTGTCAGGTGGAGTGAAACTGAAGCTTTGTTTTCACCCAGACACTCAAGCTAAAGGCAGAGGCTGAGCTCTGCTGGAATAAAGAGTTGGGTGCCTACGCCGAAGGTCAGGAAGACTTCCCTGTCTGCACAGGCGCAGGAAGGCTCCTTGGAGGCCAAAGAGGGAGGGCGTCCCACCCCATAATAAGTGTGGACGTGCACCCACAGGCTCCTGCTGTGGGTCAATCTTTTGTGTCTCTGTCTTTGGATAATATTGCTGAGGTTAATTTGTAAGTGAGCTATATTTAACTGACTTAAAGAAAAGTAAGTACTTACAAATCACATAATTCTAATTACAAGAAAAAAAAATAAGGATTTTTGGGCTTATTAGACACATCCCTTGTATTACATTCAGAAAAAAATTGAACTTTGGCAAAATGTTTTTAGAGGTTCTAAAATATTTTCCTGAGTTTGCTACTTAGAGAATGCCAATACAATAAAAAGTTCACAGTTGCTTTCTTCTCGGTTTTCACTAGGAGTTATGGTTTTTTAAAGGTTAAAAATTATAATATGGAATCAGAGATACTAAAGTGACAAGGAAAAGATTTTGGTGCATAAAGTAAGATATGTGTTGTCAGTGAGAGAAGATATAAAGACTGGAGATGTTTTTGTTGTAAAAAAGTAATGATAATAATTCTGCTCTACAGTTGGTTATTTATAAATGGGGGAAAAAATAGAAGAAATATAGACCTAGAAGGTGACAAAAGATTTGCATTAAAGGACCAAGGAGAAGATGCTTTGGTTTAAGTGTTAATAATATATCAAAACCAACTTAGATAAAACTAGACAACAGGCTACAAGCCTGCAAGTCTCCTTGAAGTGCCAGGTGTAGACTGGGGTTCAAGCTTATTCTCCCGGAAATAAATGAGATCAATTTTGAATATTAATATTCAGGTTATCACTTCTCCAGCCACTCCTGAAGCTGAGTGGCCTGTCGCACCATCAGTCACTCTGGGCTAATAAAAATGATATCCAAAATACGAAAGACCACAGCAAAAGGTTCCGTTCCTGTGGACAGGGTAGCTCAAGCGCTGACTCTGTATCTGGACCAGGATTGAAATCTGTAAAAAACATAACCTGGTTCTTACTCCTGCTTGGGCCTCTGGTCAAAATAATTCTTTTACTGATCTTTGGGTCCCACCTTTTAAAATCTACTTGTTAAATCTGTCTCTTTCAGATTCCTACAGTTTCACATCAAGATGATGGTGATGCAGACATTCCAGAGAACCCCCGGAACACACCCTTCAGGAGTGGCAACAGAAGTCCCTCCCAGGCCCCTGAGTGAGGCAGGGCGAGAGCTCCATGGCCCAGCTAGGTGGGGCCCATGAGCCCCACGCCAGCTTGAAGACACTACAGCAGACAGACCTGCGCCCTTCCAATAAGGACTTCTGGGCTTCATGCCTCTCAGAGGGATTTGAGGTGGGAGATAGAGGGGCCTCTGGGCTGGACCGCTGGTGTTTGTCAGGTGGAGTGAAACTGAAGCTTTGTTTTCACCCAGACACTCAAGCTAAAGGCAGAGGCTGAGCTCTGCTGGAATAAAGAGTTGGGTGCCTACGCCGAAGGTCAGGAAGACTTCCCTGTCTGCACAGGCGCAGGAAGGCTCCTTGGAGGCCAAAGAGGGAGGGCGTCCCACCCCATAATAAGTGTGGACGTGCACCCACAGGCTCCTGCTGTGGGTCAATCTTAGCAAAAAGTCGTGCCCACACCTTGGGCAGGGTCCCAGTCGAGGCAGATGTGTGTGAAGAAAGAGACGAGACAGGTGTGAAAGGTGAGCACAGGCGCGGACGGGCCGCCCCACGGGGGACCCGCACCGCCCCTCCTGTGCCCCTCGGACGCCCAGCTTCCCTCGGCTGTGTCTCTGCTTGTGTCTTAAACTGGGCTCCCGCGTGCTCTCCCACAGGCTGTGCTGCGTCTATAATAATGGGCTTCATATATGTATTTACACCTCTCGCCTCCTTAAAATAGCCTTGGTTTCAAACGGGGAAAAGACGCAGGGTCACTTTGTTCTAGCCTCTGGCCGCTGGTGGTCTCACGGCTGGGAATCCTGGTGTTCATACAGGCTACCCAGGTTCAGTTCCTGAGCAGGGAGCTAAGATTGCTCTTCAGGACCGCTCGCTGCTGTCTCTCCAAGATCATGATCAGATGCTTTTCCGTTGCTGTGGCTGGAAAAGGCATTATTTGATCGTGTTTTATGGCAGAAGGACACTGCCTTGCGTGTCTGAACTGCCTCTTCCTTCTTTACCGTCATCTCTCCTCGTGCCGTAGGCTGCTTAGCTGTCCTGGTTATTGTTCCTTGTGATGCCAACATCATTCAGGTCCAGCTGTCTTCAGAGAACCAGGAGCTTTCTCCAGATCTCTCACTAGGTGTGGAAGCTGAATAGATGACACTGTACACAGCCCTGTGTTGATAACAGCTTTGAAGTTTTGTGACGGTTTTTCACTTACCTGCAGCCCTCCAGTAATTTTAACTTATTTTTGAGTAGAGTTGATTTAGGATGTATAGGCCATAGAGAAGACTGACTCAGAGGCTGAGGGAAGGACAGACGAAGGCCTTCCTTTGTGAGGACCAGAGTTAGACCTGCGTTAGGCCTTTGCTACAACCAGAGTCAGCTCTTGATGTGGACCAGATTAAGATCTAAGTCTAGAATCAGGCCTTAGTGTGGCCACAGTCAGGCCCAAGTGAGGACTGGAGTCAAGGATCAGTCAGGGTCAGGCCTTAGTGTGGACCTTAGTAAGGCATCAGTATGGACCGGAGTCAGGCCTGAGTGAGTACAAGGGACAGGAATACGTGAGCACCAGAGTCAGGCCTGAGTGTGGATGAAAGACAGGCCTTAGTGTGGACCAGAGTCAGGGCTAAGTGAGTACCAGAGTCAGGCCTTAGTGTGGACGAGAGTCAGGCATGAGTGTGCACCACAGTCAGACCTTTCTGTGGACCAGCGTCAGGCCTGAGTGTGGCCCAGAGTCAGGCCTGAGTACTGAAGTCAGGCTTGGTGTGTATGAGGGTCAGGCCTTAAGTGTGTACCAGGAGTTGGGCCTTAGTGTGGACCAGAGTGAGGCCTAGGTGAGGACTGGACTCAGGCCTCAGTGATGAACCAGAGTCAGGCCCGAGTATGGCCCAGTGTCAGGTCTGGGTCTTGAGCAGAGTCAGGCCTCAGAGTGGATCAGAAGCCTGAGTGTGGACCAGATCAGAGTCCAGCCTTTGTTTGGACCAAGGTGAGGTCTTAGTGTGGACCAGAGCGAGGCCTTACTGTGACCCACAGTGAGGCCTAAGTGAGGACTGGAGTCAGGCCTCAGTGATAACCAGAGTCAGGCCTGAGTGTGGACCAGAGCCAGGCCTGAGTGTGGACAAGAAACAGCCCTCTGTATGGACCAAAGGCAGGCCTGAGTGGACCAGGGTCAGATCTAGGTGTGGACCAGAGCCAGACCTGAGCATGGACCAGAGTGAGGCTTCAGCATGGACCACACTCAGGCCTCCGCGTGGACCACACTCAGGCCTCCGCGTGGACCACACTCAGGCCTCCGCGTGGACTAGAGTGAGGACTAAGAGAGTACCTCAGTCAGCCTCCAGTGTGGACCAGGGTCAGGCCCAGTTTAGACACAGTCAGGCCTCAGTGAGGATGAGAGTCAGGCCTCGTGTATAGATCCAGGCCATAGCGTTGAGAAGAATCAGTCCTCGGTGGACCAGAGGCAGGCTTGTGTGGACCAGAGTTAGGCCCAAATGAGTACCACATTCAGGGCAGGCTCTGGTTTAAATTCAGGACTGACTCGAACAGAAAGGAAAAATTACTCGAGAAGAAAACCCCCCAAACCAGCGTCCACTGCGTTCTCGGGTCTCAGACCCCTGCGCTGCTCTCTCATGCCTGGGCCTTAATGGGCTTGACTTCCGGGTCAAACTGAGGTCTTCATGGGGGAGCTGGGAGGGTTGTGCCAGCCAAGGAGCACAGTGATATCCTGACTGCCTGCGACTACCACCTTAAAATCCAAGGGGTCCCCTACACATAAAGCAAGACTCTTGCACTTAGAAATTGGTGGACTGTATTGGAAGAGGTTTGAAAAGTCACCCTGTCTTCCCCTCTTTTGCTCAGGGGGGTCCTACTTCCAGCCTCTCTTCCTGGAGGGGCTCCACCTGCCTAGGACAGCTGCCTCAGCAGAAGACTTTGGCAGAGGATAGGATAGGTCTGGAGAAGGGTAAGGGGCAGAAGGAATGACACCCTGGCCTTTTGTGTCTGTTCTGCCCTTTCCACAATAATTTCCAGCCCAGGAACACGCATTTGCCAGGGCTCAGGAGAAGGCAATGGCACCCCACTCCAGTACTCTTGCCTGGAAAATCCCATGGATGGAGGAGCCTGGTGGGCTGCGGTCCATGGGGTCGCTAAGAGTCGGATATGACTGAGCGACTTCACTTTCCCTTTTTGCTTTCCTGCATTGGAGAAGGAAATGGCAACCCACTCCAGTGTTCCTGCCTGGAGAATCTCAGGGACGGGGGAGCCTGGTGGGCTGCAGTCCATGGGGTCGCTAAGAGTTGGACACGACTGAAGCGACTTAGCAGCAGCAGCAGCAGGTTTCCCCAATTCACAGAGCGGGGCACGAATAAGTGCTGCCCTCTTGTGGCCGTTTTAGGAAACAACAACCCCAAATCCAGGACCTATGGGCATTTCATATTTACTACAGCGGCTCTCCCTGGTGGCTCAGAGGTTAAAGTGTCTGCCCCTAGTGCGGGAGACCCGGGTTTGATCCCTGCGCCGGGAAGATCCCCTGGAGAAGGAAATGATCTCCAGAATCCCATGGACAGAGAAGCCTAATAGGTTACAGTCCACAGGGTAGCAAAAAGCCAGACAAGACTGAGCAATTTCACCTTCAGAGCAGCTCTGCTCTAAATGATCCGTCTGCTGAACACACAGGAGGCAGTAGAAACAGAATTCAAAAGAAGGCTGGCCCAGGAGCCAATTTCAAATGGCAAATTTTGTTGACACCTAAAAAAATAGGAAGGAAATCCAAATCCCCCTCCTGTGGAAATCCCGGGCCGCCCAAATGAAAGAGGAAGGCACACCAGAACTACAAGGAGCTCCGGTTAGTAGCAGTTAGTGGAAAATGTACAAACAATAAATACTGCGGAAGGCCAGGAACCAGGGAATACTCCTAGGCTGCGGTGGGGGGTGCACTCGGCCACAGCCACTATGGACGAGGGCATGCAGGCCCCTTTAGAGACGAAAAGCAGCCCCGATGCTGCCGTCCACCTCTGGGGCCTAGACCCCAGGAAACGCACCCCTCCAGGACGCACACGCACCCCCACGCTCTTCATGGTGCTGTTCACAGCAGCAAGGCACGCAAGCAACAAAAACCTCAAGCCGCAGAAGAACGGAGGCTAAAGATGTGCCGCACACACTCATGGACTGTGGCTGAAACACTCACAAGAGAATGAAGCGGTGCCGGCCGCAGCAACCAAGATACGGACCCGGAGACGACCACGCTACGTCATCAGAGAGAGACAGAGAGCACGCGGCATCACATACAGGCGAAATCTCATGACGGTACACATGAGCCCTTGGGTCAAACAGAAACAGATGTTAGAAAAGAACCTTTCCTTACCAAATGGGAAGGCCAGGTGGTTGTGGAGCGATAACTGAGAAGTTTGGGATTAACCCATATACTCTTCTATACAGATAAATACACAGACAGGAGAAAAAGAATAATGAACAAGGATGTGCTCTATAAACAAGAAACTGTACTCAATACCCTCTCAAACTCTATGGAAGAGAACCCTAAAAAGACAGGCATAGGTCTATGTTAACTGAATCAACAGTAACCTGTGATTCACCCAACACGCTAAATCAATATGTCCCAATAGAGAATAAAAACTCCAAGATAGAAAGCCAAAAATGAATGTCTCCTCTACTCCCCTTAGGCGTCAATCCCCGGGGCTGCTGTCTCATCCCTGCGGCCTGAGCAGTCTAGTCCCCAAGGCTGCCATGTATGTGTGGAGGGAGCTGGGGAGGATGTTCTAGCAAATGAGCCCCCTGAGGATCCTGCATGCCCGGTTTCCACTAGTTGGACCACAGTCTTCACTTCCAGGCAGGCCCTCTACACCAAGCCTCTTTCACTCAAAAATGGAGGGCACTCTGTGCTGGAACAGCTCTCAAAAGTATAATTTCAATAAAATGAATTTTTTTAAAAGAGCAAGAAACCCTTAAGTTACAAAACAAAGAGAATAGCAAAACCAAGCTTACATCAAATAATGAAGATAATACCAACACTGTCACAAAAGTGGAAGAAAAAGAACATACAAAATATTTTTTTAAATTATCATGATCAAAGCCAAATCAACGAGGTCTGCCAGGACACAGCCCTGGGTTGCCCATCTGTGATGAAGCAATTCGTTGCGATCCTACAGCTGGTAAAGAAGAGTGGTGGGTAGAATTCTGACTCATACTCGAGAAACTGTCTATGGCCTTTTGGCAATAAATAGTTCTCCCTACTGAGGTGGTAGGTTCCAATGATCTAGGTCAAACTCAACTATTCAACCCTGATAGGATCGAAGAGCCCAGCGTTCCCGGGCCCCCGCCCCCCCACCTTCCCAGCAGGCAGCAAGGCACCTCTCAGGAGCTCTCATCCTGGGCGCCCCCCTAGGCTTTGATGTCCGCAGGGCGTGTGGCCTGGGCACCCTCAAAAGCGTGCTAGGTTTTGGAGCTCGAAGTTCAGGAACACCGGAGACTTGGCAGTGAGCCCACCCCCGGTCCCCATGAGCGGCATCGCCTCCCTCAGCCTGCAGCTGGCGGCCTGTCACCGCAGCGCTGGGCAGAATTCCCCGCTGCGGGGGCGCCCACTGGCTGGCCAGAGCGCCTGCTGGCGTTTCTCCCCCGCTCGAGACTCTCCTGGAGAGCGGGGCCCAGGCTCTCGCCAGCCTTGTCCTCGGGATGGATCAGTGACTAGGTCCCTTGAAACTTCAGCCTGAAGAACCTACCACAGCCATCCTAAACCGGAGCCTCAGGACCTTATCTTGAGAAAGCTCCGTGGGCGCGCCGGAGCCAGGCCCTCAGCACTGTGCGCGATTGGCCCTTGAGATTCTAGAGTCCGGGGTCCTTCCGGCGAGCCAGACATCTGACTGTGTGTTAAAACAAAGAGAATAGCAAAACCAAGCTTACATCAAATAATGAAGATAATACCAACACTGTCACAAAAGTGGAAGAAAAAGAACATACAAAATATTTTTTTAAATTATCATGATCAAAGCCAAATCAACGAGGTCTGCCAGGACACAGCCCTGGGTTGCCCATCTGTGATGAAGCAATTCGTTGCGATCCTACAGCTGGTAAAGAAGAGTGGTGGGTAGAATTCTGACTCATACTCGAGAAACTGTCTATGGCCTTTTGGCAATAAATAGTTCTCCCTACTGAGGTGGTAGGTTCCAATGATCTAGGTCAAACTCAACTATTCAACCCTGATAGGATCGAAGAGCCCAGCGTTCCCGGGCCCCCGCCCCCCCAGCTTCCCAGCAGGCAGCAAGGCACCTCTCAGGAGCTCTCATCCTGGGCGCCCCCCTAGGCTTTGATGTCCGCAGGGCGTGTGGCCTGGGCACCCTCAAAAGCGTGCTAGGTTTTGGAGCTCGAAGTTCAGGAACACCGGAGACTTGGCAGTGAGCCCACCCCCGGTCCCCATGAGCGGCATCGCCTCCCTCAGCCTGCAGCTGGCGGCCTGTCACCGCAGCGCTGGGCAGAATTCCCCGCTGCGGGGGCGCCCACTGGCTGGCCAGAGCGCCTGCTGGCGTTTCTCCCCCGCTCGAGACTCTCCTGGAGAGCGGGGCCCAGGCTCTCGCCAGCCTTGTCCTCGGGATGGATCAGTGACTAGGTCCCTTGAAACTTCAGCCTGAAGAACCTACCACAGCCATCCTAAACCGGAGCCTCAGGACCTTATCTTGAGAAAGCTCCGTGGGCGCGCCGGAGCCAGGCCCTCAGCACTGTGCGCGATTGGCCCTTGAGATTCTAGAGTCCGGGGTCCTTCCGGCGAGCCAGACATCTGACTGTGTGTCTGCAGTGTCTGAGAGGCCTGCCACGAAGATAAAACTCCCTCGCCTTATAGGAATCTTAATGCCTCAGTCTGGCAGCCTACGCAGCACCAGGCCTGCCACCTGCACAGACGTTTGGACTCCAGGTTCCAGCCGTGAGACCGTAGGGAGATGACCCAACCTCTAGGAGCCTCTGTTTCCTCACCTGTGAAATGAGGTGGCGCCACCTAGCTCATCGGGCAGCTGCACGAGATAAACGAGATAAAGGGTGTGAGGTGGCCAAGTCCTCCTCCCCTCAACTAAGGCAGGCAGCGTTTCACAATGATCACTTTTTTAAATGATCGATATTATGGACTAAATTGCACCTCCGCTGCCCCCCAGTTCATATAGCCCTGGTGCCATTGTTTGGAGACAGGACCTCAAGGAAAGTAGTTCAGTCAGTCATAAGGATGTGGCCTTGATCCAACAGGACCAGTGTCCTTATGAGCAGGACACCAGAAAGCTCTCAGGTAAAGCTCGCGTTAAGTCCCTCTGTCCCTGAAGAAGGCTACAAACAGTGCAGAGTCTTCTAGACCGGTGCTCTCCCAACTCTTTTGCACGCCCAGATCACCAAGGATGGTGTTAAAATGCAGATTCCGATCCATAGGCTTGGGGTGAGGCTGGGGAATCTGTCCCTAGTGAGCCTCCAGGGGATCCGCGCGCTGCTGGTCTGCCGACTATACTTTGGAGTAGCAAAGTCTTTAGACTACCATCTTATTTCCCCATGAAAAATATATGGTCATTTATTTATCTAGATGCCAGCTGTCCAATGCTGTCAAGCACTGTGCCAAGTGCTGAGGATTAATAAAACAGGGTCTCTGCTCTTAAGGAGTTCATAGTCCAGTTAAGGCCCTAAGGGGTTTCCCTGACTCCACGAGCCAAGGGCAAGGTCAAATACAAAATGCATCTCAATGAAGGCAACATCCTTCCAGAAGACCCTACATAGGATGTGCAGGAGGCAACAATAATGTTGAGATGAATGCCTCTATTTAGGGACTCAACTCAGGCTATGGTGAAACCTGATGTTTTTGAGAAGCTGATGGACAAAAGTGATGAACAAAACCAGGCGCCACTGTACCTTCAGCCAATAAAACCACGGACACGGAGACAAGTCTATACATCAGCTCTGGGTCTCCCACTCACCAGAGCAATACTCTTCAGTGCAACTTGCTGGCATTGGCGAGAGGCGGTGTAATGACAAGCAGCGATGGAGAAAGTCGGTACTCGAGAAGGCAGCACTTGATGAGAGAAGCAGGTAGGTGTTCTGGACATGCTGAATGTTAGAGCCAAATGGGAGGGTCCTCTACTTATAGCAAAACTCCCTTTAGTTGATGATGAGACTAAACCCCAAAGCAGTTAAGGCAGTGGTTCTCAACTGGGGTGACTATGCATCCCCAGGAGACAAACAGCAGTGTTTGGAGACAGTTTTGGTTACGCGACTGATGGAAAGCTATGATGCTTCGTAGACAGAGCCAGAGATGCTGCTAGAAGCAGGTCAATACGGCCCACCATGGCCGAAAGCTGCCTGTCCCCAAGTGTCAACAGTGCTGAGGCTAAGAAGCCCTCAGTTAAGAAAATTGCCCAAGTCAAAGAAGGTCACGCCACAGACTAGCTTAGAGCATTCTGCAGTGATGGGTACGTTCTATACTCGACACTGTCCATCGTGTCGAGGAGAGGTACATGTGAGATGTGGGTGGTGTGACTGAAGAACTTGGTTTAAATTTCTTATTTGTCCCTGATAATGTAACTGTGAACAGCCAGGCATGGCCAGTGACTACTGCACTGGACAGGACAGAATTACCATTTGTATTTCCTGATACATAGACGGGCCTTCTTTCAGTTTCCTGAAACTGCCATCCATCTGACTTTATCACAAAGGTTCGGCTGGAAAAAAATACAAATGTAAAATAACAGTAGAAGAATCTTAAGAAAAGGTTTGAAGTTAAACACCTTATCTTTTAGATTCTGAAAAAAAGCAGAATGTCAGATCATGGTGATACACACAGTGGTCCCCCCCATCAACTGAGGTTTCAGTTACCAGTGGTCAACTACAGGTCCATAACATTAAATGGTAAACTTCAGAAATAAACGATGTAGAAGTTTTAAGCTATACGCCATTCTGGGTGTTGAGATGAAATTGCGGGCTGTCCCACCAGGACATGAACCACCCCTTCCTCCAGTATACTCATGCTGTACATGATACCTGCCCACCTGATAGCTGTCATACTGGACAGTCTGGGTTATCAGGTCGACTGTCCAGTATTGCGGTGCTTATGATGTTCAAGGAACCCCTGTGTTAGTCGCTTAGTCGTGTCTGACGCTTTGCGACCCATGGACTCTAGCCCACCATGCTCTTCTGTTCGTGGAATTCTCCAGGCAAGTAGATTGGAGCAGGTTGCCATTCCTTTCTCCAGGGGATCTTCCTGACCTAGGGGTTGAACTCAGGTCTCCTGCATTGCAGGCAGATTCTTTACCATCTGAGCCACCAGGGAAGGCTCTTATTTTATTTAATAACCATTCTAAAATGCAAGAGTAGTGATGCTGGCCATGAGGACATCCTCTTACTGTGTCTAGTTTATAAGTTAAACTTTGGCCAAGACAGCAGAATATGGGGACGTGGAGTTTGCAGGTGCAGCGGGGTGCTGGGGGGAGGGTCTGGAGTGGTTCTTGCAGACTGCCTGCTGGGCACCAGACAAAGATACCACACAAAAAGAAAATCACAGGCCAACATCATTGATGAACATAGACACAAAGCCTCAACAAAATGCTAGCAAACAGAATCCAACAGCACATTTAAGGGCTTACACACCACGATCAAGTGAGATTTACCCCAGGGATGCAAACTGAAGAATAAAAACCAGATGATCAACCCAATAGATGCAGAAAAACCTTTTGACAAAAGTCAACAACCATTTGTAATAAAAGCTCTTTGGAAAGTGGACACAAAGGGAAACTACCTCACCGCAATAAAGGCCTTACGTGACAAGTTCACAGCAAGCATCGTTCTCACGGGTGACAAGCTGAAAGCACTTCCTGTAAGACCAGTTACAAAACAAGGATATTCTCACCATTATTCAACGTTCTCACCACTATTATTGCCATTGCTAGGCATGGCAATCAAAGATGAAAGAGGAATAAAAGAAATTCAAGTTGAAAAAGAAGTTAAACTGGCAGTGTTTGCAGATAACATGATACTGTATACAGAAAACCCTGAAGATGCTACCAGAAAACCACTGGTGCCAATCCGTGAATCTGGCAAAGTTGCAGGACACAAAATTAAAGCACAGAAATCTCTTGCATCCCTACACACCAGCAAGCAAAGATCAGAACAAGAAATAAAGGAAACCCATTTACCACTGCAACAAAAAGAATAAAATACCTAGGAGTAAACCCGCCCAAGGAGGAAACAAGACCAGTACTCAGAAAACTATAAGATATTGATGAGAAAAATAAAAAACCACACAAGAGACAGAGAGATACACCATGTTCTCAGATTGGAAGAATCAGTATTGTGAAAATGACTATACTACCCAAAGCAACCTACATATTCAGATTACCCTATCAGATTACCAATGGATTTTCACAGAATTAGACTCAAAAACGTTTACAGTTTATTTGGAAACACGAAAGACACTGACTAGCCAAAGCAATCTTGATGAAGATTAAAGATGAAGATGAAGTTGGGGAAACCAGGGGCCCTGAGCTCAGATTCTGCTAAAAAGCTACAGAAATCCAGACAGTGTGATGCTGGCATCAAAACAGAAACACGGGCCAAGCCCAGGCACCCACGGTCACTAACCTATGGCCAAGGAGGCAGAATACACAACGGGGAAGACACAGTCTCTTCAGTAGGTGGTGCTGGGGAAACTGGACAGCTACCTGTGAAAGAGTGAAATTCGAGCACTCCCTAGTACCATACACTAAAAGACATTCAAAACGGATTAAAGACCTAACTGTAAGGCCGGACACTGTAGAACTCTTGGAGGGAAACACAGGCAGAACACTCTCACATAAACTACAGCAAAACCTTTTTTGACCCACTTCCTAGAGTAATGAAAAGAAAAAGAAACAAATAGGACTCAGTAAATGTAAGGGAACCATAAACTAGAAGAAAAGACATCTCTCAGAATGGGAGAAAATATTTGCAAATGAAGCAACTGACAAAGGATTAATATGCAAAATATACACACAGCCCATACCAAAGAAACAAACAGCCCAATCAAATACCAAGAAACAAACAAGCCAATCAGAAAATGGGTGGAAGACTTAAACAGACATCTCTCCAAAGAAGACACACACATGAAAAGATGCTCAACATCACTGATTATTAGAGACATGAAAATTAAAACTACAATGAGGTACGTCACACCAGTCAGAATGGCCATCATTAAGAAAAATCTACAAACAGAAAATGCTGGATAGGGTGTAGAAAAAAGGGATCCCTATTGCACTGTTGTTGTGAATGGAAACTGATACAGCCACTTTGGAGAACAGTATGCAGGTTCCTTAAAAATCTAAAAATAGTACTACCTTATGACCCAGCAATCCCACTACTGAGCATATACCCTGAGAAAACCATAATTCAAACTTACACACGTACCCCAGTGTTCATTGCAGCACTATTTACAATAGCTAGGGCACAGGAACAGCTTAAATGTCCAGTGACAGACGCATGGATAAAGAAGTCGTGGTAAACATATACACAATAGAATATTGCTCCCATCACTTCATGGCAAATACAAGGCGAAAAAGTGGAAGCAGTGACAGATTTTATTTTCTTGGGCTCCAAAATCACTGCAGATAGTGACTGCAGCCATGAAAGTAAAAGACACAAGCCTGCTCCTTGGAAGGAAAGCTGTGATAAACCTAGGCAGCATATTAAAGAGCAGAGCTATCACTTTGCCAGCAAAGGTGCACGTTAGTCGAAGCTATGGGTTTTTTCCAGTAGTCACGTATGGATGTGAATGCTGGATCAAAAGAAGGCTGAGCGCTGAAGAACTGATGTCTTTGAACCGAGATGCTGGAGAAGACTCTTGAGAGTCCCTTGGACTGCAAGGAGATCCAACCAGTCCATCCAAAAGGAAATCAGTCCTGAATATTTATTGGCAGGATTGATGATGAAGCTGAAGCTCCTATACTTTGCCCACCCGACGCGAAGAACTGACTCCTTAGAAAAGACTCTGATTCTTAGGAAGACTGAAGGCAAAAGTAGAAAGGAGTGGCAGAGGATGAGATGGTTAGATAGCATCACTGACTCAATGGACATGAGTTTGAGCAAACTCTGGGAGGTAGTGGAGGACAGAGGAGCTTGGTGTGCTACAGTCCATGAAGTGAAAAAGACTTGGATACGACTTAGCAGCTGAACAACAACAAATTACTCAGCTATAAAAAGGAATTAAATTGGATCAGTTATAGAGATGTGGATGGACCCAGAGTCTGTCATACAGAGTAAATCAGAAAATACATATTGTATATTATTGTATATATGTGGAATCTAGAAAAATGGTACAGATGAGCCCATTTCCAGGGAAGGAAGAGACACAGATGTAGAAAATGGACATATGGACATGGGGGTGGGGGCAGAGCCAGGAGAGAGGGGAGAGTGAGACGAACTGGGAGGTCAGGATTGACATATATACACTGCTGCTAAGTCACTTCAGTCGTGTCTGACTCTGTGCAACCCCATAGATGGCAGCCCACCAGGCTTCCCCGTCCCTGGGATTCTCCAGGCAAGAACACTGGGGTGGGTTGCCATTTCCTTCTCCAATGCATGAAAGTGAAAAGTGAAAGTGAAGTCGCTCAGTCGTGTCTGACTCTAGCGACCCCATGGACTGCAGCCCACCAGGTTCCTCCATCCATCGGATTTTCCAGGCAAGAGTACTGGAGTGGGGTGCCATTGCCTTCTCCGATATATGGACACTACCATGTGTAATATAGCTAGTGGGGACCTGCTGTCTAGCACAGGGAGCTCAGCTCAGTGATCTGTGGTGACCTAGCTGGGTGAGTAGGGCAGGGGAGGGAGGGAGGTCCAAGAGGGAAGATATTCATATAGCCGATTCCCTTCATTGTACAGCAAAAACTAGCACAACATTGTAAAGCAATTATACTTCAATTCAAAAAAATAGAATAAAATGAACAACTAATGAGAACCTACTGTGTAGCACAGGAGGAAAAAGAAGGTACATATTAGCCACTTGTACTATTATTTAACAAGTACTTTCTTGAATCAGTTCACTTTTTAAAATCTTAAATTCCTATCTCAACCTTCAGTTCAGTTCAGTCACTCAGTTGCATCTGACTTCTTGCGACTCCATGGACTGCAGCATGCCAAGCTTCCCTGTCCATCATCAACTTCTGCAGTCCACTCAAACTCATGTCCATTGAATCAGTGATGCCATCCAACCATCTCATCCTCTTTCATTGCCTTTTCCTCCTGCTCTCAATCTTTCCCAGCATCAGGGTCTTTTCCAATAAGTCAGCCCTCCACATCAGGTGAACAAAGTATTGAGTTTCAGCTTCAATGTCAGTCCTTCCAATGAATACTCAGGACTGATCTCCTTTAGGATTGACTGGCTGGATCTCCTTGCAGTCCAAGGGACTCTCAAGACTCTTCTCCAATACCACAGTTCAAAAGCATCAATTCTTTGGCGATTAGCTTTCTTCACAGTCCAACTCTCACATCCATACATGACCACTGGAAAAACCATAGCTCTTGACTAGACAGACCTTTGTTCACAAAGTAAGGTCTCTGCTTTTTAATATACTGTCTAGATTGGTCATAATGTTCCTTCCAAAGGAGTAAGCATCTTAATTGCATGGCTGCAGTCACCATCTTCAGTGATTTTGGAACCCCCCAAAATAAAGTTAGCCACAGTTTCCACTTTTTCCCCAACTATTTGCCATGAAGTGATAGGACCAGATGCCATGATCTTAGTTTTCTGAATGTTGATCTCTAAGCCAGCTTTTTCACTCTCTTCTTTCACTTTCATCAAGAGGCTTTTTAGTTTCTCTTCAATTTCTGCTATAAGGGTGGTTCCATCTGCATATCTGAGGTTATTGATATTTCTCCCAGAAAACTTGATTCCAGCTTGTGCTTCTTCCAGCCCAGCATTTCTCATGATGTACTCTGCATATAAGTTAAATAAGCAAGGTGACAATATACAGCCTTAACGTACTCCTTTTCCTATTTGGAACCAGTCCGTTGTTCCATGTCCAGTTCTAACTGTTGCTTCCTGACCTGCATATAGGTTTCTCAAGAGGCAGGTCAGGTGGTCTGGTATTCTCATCTCTTTCAGAATTTTCTGCAGTTTATTGTGATCCACACAAAGACTTTGGCATAGTCAATAAAGCAGAAATAGATGTTTTTCTGGAACTCTCTTGTTTTTCCATGATCCAGCGGATGTTGGCAATTTGATCTCTGGTTCCTCTGCATTTTCTGAAACCAGCTTGAACATCTGGAAGTTCACGGTTCACGTATTGCTGAAGCCTGGCTTGGAGAATTTTGAGCATTACTTTACTAGCGTGTGAGATGAGTGCAATTGTGTGGTAGTTTGAGCATTCTTTGGCATTGCCTTTCTTAGGGATTGGAATGAAAACTGACCTTTTGCAGTCTTGTGGCCACTGCTGAGTTTTCCAAATTTGCTGACATATTGAGTGCAGCACTTTCACAGCAAACTTGATTCCAGCTTGTGCTTCTTCCAGCCCAGCATTTCTCATGATGTACTCTGCATATAAGTTAAATAAGCAAGGTGACAATATACAGCCTTAACGTACTCCTTTTCCTATTTGGAACCAGTCCGTTGTTCCATGTCCAGTTCTAACTGTTGCTTCCTGACCTGCATATAGGTTTCTCAAGAGGCAGGTCAGGTGGTCTGGTATTCTCATCTCTTTCAGAATTTTCTGCAGTTTATTGTGATCCACACAAAGACTTTGGCATAGTCAATAAAGCAGAAATAGATGTTTTTCTGGAACTCTCTTGTTTTTCCATGATCCAGCGGATGTTGGCAATTTGATCTCTGGTTCCTCTGCATTTTCTGAAACCAGCTTGAACATCTGGAAGTTCACGGTTCACGTATTGCTGAAGCCTGGCTTGGAGAATTTTGAGCATTACTTTACTAGCGTGTGAGATGAGTGCAATTGTGTGGTAGTTTGAGCATTCTTTGGCATTGCCTTTCTTAGGGATTGGAATGAAAACTGACCTTTTGCAGTCTTGTGGCCACTGCTGAGTTTTCCAAATTTGCTGACATATTGAGTGCAGCACTTTCACAGCAAACTTGATTCCAGCTTGTGCTTCTTCCAGCCCAGCATTTCATCTTTCAGGATTTGAAATCCCTCAGCTGGAGTTCTATTACCTCCACTAGCTTTGTTTGTAGTGATGCCTCCTAAGGCTCATTTGACTTCACATTCCAGGATGTCTGGCTCTAGGTGAGTGATCACACCATTGTGATTATCTGGGTCATGAAGATCTTTTTTGTACAGTTCTTCTGTGTATTCTTGCCACCTCTTCTTAATATCTTCTACTTCTGTTAGGTCCATACCATTTCTGTCCTTTATCAAGCCCATCTTTGCATGAAATGTTTCTTTGGTATCTTTAATTTTCTTGAAGAGATCTCTAGTCTTTCCCATTCTATTGTTTTCCTCTATTTCTTTGCATTGATTGCTGTGGAAGGAAGGCTTTCTTATCTCTCCTTGCTATTCTTTGTAACTCTGCATTCAAATGCCTATATCTTTGCTTTTTTCCTTTGCTTTTCACTTCTCTTCTTTCCCCAGACATTTGTAAGGCCTCCTCAGACAGCTATTTTGCTTTTTTGCATTTTTTTTCCCTTGGGGATGGTCTTGATCACTGTCTCTTTTATAATGTCACAAACTTCTGTCCATAGTTCATCAGGCACTCTATCAGATTTACTCCCTTAAATTTATTTCTCACTTCCACTATATAATTGCAAGGGATTTGATTTAGGTCATTCCTGAGTGGTCTAGTGGTTTTCCCTACTTTCTTCAATTTAAACATGAATTTGGCAATAAGGAGTTCACAATCTGAGCCACAGTCAGCTCCTAGTCTTGTTTTTGCTGACTGTATAGAGCTTCTCCATCTTTGGCTGCAAAGGATATAATCAATCTGATTTTGGTGTTTGCCATCTGGTGATGACCTTGTGTTGCTGGAAGAGGGTGTTTGCTATGACCAGTGTGTTCTTTTGGTAAAACTCTGTTAGTCTCTGCCCTGCTTCATTTTGTACTCCAAGGCCAAATTTGCCTGTTACTCCAGGTGTTTCTTGACTTCCTACTTTTGCATTCCAGTCCCTTATATGAAAAGAACATCTGTTTTAGGTGTTGGTTCTAAAGGATCTTGTAGGTCTTCATAGAACCGTTTCAACCTTGCTTATGCCTTAAAATCATGGGCTTGAATAGTGATAGTGATATATTTTTATAAAACATAAATTGTGCTTTCCTTTACTGATGTGGTCTTCACAGCTTTTAAAACCCCTGCCAATATAACCTTACAAATAAAGGTGGGTGCAGCAACAATCTGAAAACTGCTCCAAAGACAGATTCATCTCCAGAAGACAATGCATGTCTTAACAGCTTCCTCCTTGTGCCTTGACACCAGGTAGCACTAATCAGGACATTTCTAAATGTCTTGTAAGGTTTATGTCTTTAGAATTTTGATGATGGTTGAAGTGAAACAATGAAAAAAAATCAATGGGAGCAATTTGCATCTGTTTCTCTAGTGTGTGCTCATTTCCACTAGACCTATATCTAATATAATTTTCCATGTTTCTTTTGCTGTTTGGTTTGACTTTTTCTTAAAGGTGAACTGAGTTTCTCATGGGTCATAATGTGATAGACCCAATTTTTAAATAATTGAAACAATAAGGAGTTTTGTTTTTTTTTCTGTTTTTTTTTTTTTACCAGAAGGAACTCTTTTCTTCTGAAATCACATTCTGGCCTAGGTTGCTAAGAAACCAGTTTTTTGCTCAAGGCCCAAATCAATGTTTTGTCCTACCTTTAGTTCAGAAGTTCCTGGAAATAACTGCTATTGTTGTTTTTCTGATATCTTGGAAAGTGTCTAGTTAAGTTCTCCACCTGTAATTTGGCAGAGATCCTGAGAACAAAGCCCAAGGGCCTCCACCGCCTTCTTTATGTGCTCACTTCTCTGTCCGTGGGGACCAGTCCTGGCCAGGCCTGCCGTGCTCAGACTTTTCCAGACTAGTGGATAATTGGTATGTCTGCTTACACACTGGCCATCATTTCACAGCTGCAACTCATCTGCACGTGTGTGATGGCCCCTGGTTAGTGACACATAACTTACGGGCATTATATAGCAAGAAGGGGCTTGTGAGACTGTAAGACACTGTCCCTGAATCTTGAACTGCACAAAGCAGCTTCTCCAACAGCAGTGTGATTTTACTGGAGAGTCAGGGCAATATGTTGAGGGTCTAGGAGGCTTGGGAAATCCCACATCTGGCATTTTTTAGTATCTGGCAGGCCCTCGTGATGCCACAATATAATTACCTCTGACCCTAGGCCCGTCTAGCCCAGAGAAGTGTCTAGACTCGCCAGGATGCCATACTCACCAGGGCCTCCGTGTAGAATGAATGGCGTCAGGGCCGCGTTCACAATCGTTTTCCAGGCACCATGGTGTCTGGAACTGTGCCGCCTGGGCCCTGATGTCTTCTCAGCGCTCCTCAGTGAGACGGCCCTTGGTCTGCTTTGCTGAGACAGTGTTCTTTCAAATGCAGCTTCGCTGAGCTTTGGTCAGGATGCTTGTTTCCACCGCGCCTCCCCTCCAGCCCTCTGTGAGCTATTCTGCCATTCCAAACTTACCAATACGAAGTGATTTTCGTCATTGCTTTTTCTGAGGCCAAGAACCACGAACAGGAAAGCAATGTACCCCATCTCAAGTCATCCCGGAAGCAGGTTCATGCTGGGGCAGGGTCTGGGTTGGGTGCTTGCTTGGTCCCAGGGAAGTGTGTCTCCAGGCCTCTGAGGCTTGGGCCCTAAACTCAGTGGCTGGTGGGAGCAGGATGGGGCTGAAGCAGGGGCATTGCCCCTGGCCACCTAAAGGCACCGTTTCGCTGGTGGTGATACTGGGAAGTGACTGGTTTCTGTAGCAGCTAGTGTCTAGGGTGGTGGCTGGGAGCCCCACAGCCTCAAGGGAACATAGCTAAGTCTTGACCCTCACATTTACAGAAATGTTGAGTCTCACTGCACTCGGACCATGGATGTTTAGCTAGCTTCTGCACAGCTTCCTCCCTCTTTCCTGCAGTCTTAAGAACTGTTTATCATACGAGGTTTAAAAATGTTGAAAAGGTTTACCCTTTTAAAAGCAGCTGGTGGTAGGCCGATGGCTCCCCTCCCCCCAGATCTGCCTCTGGGTTATGGGTGGTAGGGGGCACTTTTGGGGTGGGGGAAGGTGCCCATCTCACTCACTAGGCTGTAAACAGAGCTGGTGAGATTCTCTCCAGTGCTCTAACGAAGAGCGTTAGGGGCTGTGGGCTCAGCAAAGGCTCCTAGGGCTTTTACAGCCCAGATCTCCTCTGCACCGTGCACCTGACCCCCAGCCCCACCCAGGAGGGCATTAACATGCAGATTCTGGCTCAGTAGGTCCAGGCAGGCCTGATAGTCTGCATTCCTAGGTGCCACTGATGTGAGGAGGCCCAGGCTTCAGAGCTGTGCTGACCACATGGATCCTCACTTGGGCAACGATGGTGTCTCTCAGAACCTGGCAGAAACGTAAATTCTCGGGCCACGCAAACCTACTAATCAGGCCCTCTGAGGGTGGGGGCCGGCAGCCTGTGGTCAGCAAGCCCTCAGGGTCATTCTGGCCGAATGTGAGCTTGAGAACCATCGGACTCTACCAGCTGGTTAGAGGGCGTGCTCCTTACTCTGTGCCCCTCGGCATGCTGCTCGTTTAATCACTGGGAGCATCTGCTGTCTTGTTCTTCAACTTTATTCCTATCAGCACGGTCTTCAGGGGTCACAAAAATGAGCTCTCAAGCGTGTGTCTGCAGCCTCTTTAGGAGAGGCTTCATCTGGTATAGCTGTGTGTCAAGTGTAATGGGCTGAGGGGCGGAGGGAGGTACAAAGAGGTGGAGGAATCTCTATTAGAAAACACCTCCAGTAGCCATAAGGCCTTGTTAAAAACACAGGTTTCTGGGCCACACCCCTGGAGCTTCTGACTCAGTAGGTCTGGGGCCGGCCCTGGGAACTTGCATTTTTAACAAATTCCCAGGTGATCTTCAGGCTGTCGGTCCAGGGGCCATTTCTGAGTGCCACCTCTTGGGCGCATCCATTCCCAAAAGGCCATGGAGGTTCTCTCATGCCCCCTTCTTCTCTTGCAGGTGGAGTGGATGAGGAGGGGGAGGAGGTGGAGGCTGGGGGCCCTCAGGCATAGGTGTGTGTGTGCATTGGTGCTGAAGCCTGCTGGCCCTCCACTCCTATGCCTGAGGGCCAGTCTTCAATCACCTGTATGTCAACAGGTGGCGCCAAGAGGTGAGCGGCTCTGTTAAGACCACTGCAGGACCGGGGAGAGTCCAGGGAGGCACTCTCCCGAGAGCTGGGGCCTCCACGGTGCCTTCCCTCTGAAGAAGGGCACCAACCAGACTGCCACGCTTTGTGAGCACAGAAGGCAGCTGCAGTTAAACACATCACTCTGCGGCATGGTCCCCGGGAAGCAGACCCCCGACTGGCTGCGGAGCGCCTGGCCAGCTGGGTTTTGCTTCTCAGCTCTGCTGTACAAGCTAAAAAGACGCCAGGTCCCTCCCTGGACTGATTGAATCAGTATCTGGGGAGGTGGGGTCTGGACCAGCATTAGGCAGAGACTCACTGCTCCACAAGCTGAGTGGGGTTGGGGAACTGGGGTCTCTATTAGCATCTCTTCAGGATCCGGCCTTCTGTGGGAACTTTCTATGGGAAATAGATCAGGGACCCAGAGATGGGGGAGCGCCCCAACTTCTGATCTGCAATAACTGTCTTGATGTATCTGCTCTTTGCTTTGAAAGCAGTGACTTGTTTGGCTTTCATATGAAAGCAGAATAAAATACAGTGTCAAAACAGAGTCATGGCTAAGGGCTCTTGAAGCCATCGTGGGTTTTAAAAAGAAACTGCAGAGGCCCCAGAGTCATGTGCTGCTAAGTGCCGTGTGAGGGAAGGTCACCTCATTAAATGTGGGGATTATTACACAGGGCTTGGGCTTTGCAGGTATATTAAGAAACCAAATTTAGAGACTTGCTCTTGCAAAGTAAAATATAGCTCGGTTTTATATAGTTACCTTGTTAAACATGGAGTATCTGTATTTCACATAGATATTTGAATCTCATATAATGTGGAAATAAGTGCCCTTATAATTGAATTGGCGATAGTACCTTTAGAGTTCTCATTATTTTCTCTATTCTTTGTGGGGCTTAGAACAACAGAAAGGTCGTAACGTTTGATGAGATGGCTTTTTGATGATGCTGCCAACCCTGCTTCTCACTATGGGGTGATCCCCTTCAGGTAATAAACCCACTTAATTCCGGTGTCGCTGCCTTCGCCAGGCGGGCAGGTTACGATGAGCTTGGTGGTGATGGGCGTTTTGCTGCCTGATGGGTTTCCTTCGAAGTAAACAGTGATGTTGTTGATCTTTTTGGGCTTCACAGAGTCGGTGGCGCGGATGGAGAACGCGTTGTTCTCCACGAGGAAGGAGAAGGTGACGGGGCGGTAGAAGACGTTCTTGAAGGGGATGATGATGCTGTAGCCGGCTCGGATCAGGAAGGGGCCTTGCGGCTTGGGGGCCAGGGCCACCCCGAAGAGGGGGATGGTGTACTCGCCGCCCGCAAGTGACGACAGGGTCAGGATGCCCTTGCTCTCGCCCAGGTGGCTGGGCTCGAAGTACACCTCCACGCTGACCTCCGTGCCGCCCTGTGCCCCAGGCGCTGCATAGATGATCTTTTCCGTGTGGAAGTCTGGACAGTCGGTCTGCAAGGGGA
The DNA here is from genome assembly GCA_006408675.1 of Madoqua kirkii. NCBI lineage: Eukaryota > Metazoa > Chordata > Mammalia > Artiodactyla > Bovidae > Madoqua > Madoqua kirkii. The sequence continues at coordinate 12,834 of SJYC01130322.1, read as the reverse complement.
ACACATGTGCTCGGCTCACCCTGGACCCTGAAGAGCAAAGCCTGCAGCTCCGGGCCTCCCCAACCCCCTCACCCTCTGACATGAGCAGCCTAGGCTTGTGTGAGGCAGGGCAAGCTGTACAAAAGTCGAGTCCTGTGACTCTCTCGAAGAGTAGGTATTATTAGTTTATCCCTCGTTTACTAAGAAGAACCAAGGCCAAGAGAAACTGAGGCAGGGCGGTGTGGGCAGTGGCCCTTGGTGCTGCTCCCCTGAGCCTGCACTCCTTTCCTTGCACAGGGGAGGAGGGTGGACGTTCAGGGCGGGGTGGGGGTGGCGAGTTCTGGATAATAAGCTGAGAACAGAAGTGCAAGGCGTCCCTTCCGCGCTGGAGTGTTCAGGGGCCAATTCAGGCCCCTCTGGGGTCTCTCAGCCCTTTGCTGCTATGACTGGAACACTTGAGATGGTGGGTGCCCTTTAGCCTGCATCCCTGAGTGGCTGGGGTGAGCAGAGTCCCTGCAGGCTGTGGCTACACAGGGAAGCGCTAAAGGAGACTTTGTTTTAAAGCCACTGAGATACTGAGACTGTTTGTTAACTGCAGCGTAATGAGGCTTCTCCTGACGCATGGGATGACCAGGAGCCTATGCCTCTTTGAAAACTGTGAATCACTACCTTGTACACCTGAAACTTCTGTAAAATTGCACAACTATACCCTAATTAAAAAAAAAAAAAGAGCCTCTGCCTCGTGAGCGTGGCCATGGGGCTTCACCGTTAACTGGGCACATGGCCACCTTCTGTAAGCCTGCACTCCTGGTGCCCCTTGTTGCCGGGTGTGGTCATGTCAAGTTTTCTTCAATAAGCGTGAGTGGAAGTGAGGTACACAGCTCCCCGCTTTTCCCATGGTAGCTGGCTGCCATGAGGATGTCACAGCAAACCATCTTGGTCCATGTGGACCGAAGCAACTCTTTAGAGAAGGAAGGACATCAGGACAAAGGGGTCTGGGCGCCTGATGTCACAGCGCCTAACCCTGAGTCCACGCTGCGATCTGAGAAAGGAATACATTGTATTTTGTTGGTTTTGGGGAGATTCTATTTCATTAATCTTATATCCACCCTGAGGTAATAGGTAGCATATATGGAACGCTTGCTATGGGCCAGGCTCAGTTTTACATGCATATTTTAAAAAATCCTGGCAGCTATCCTGTGAGAGTATTGCTAAATTATTCATACCGAGAATAAACAGTGAAGTGAGGATTCAAATCCAGGTCTGTTGGATTTCACAGTGTATACTCATGACCACTGAGCTCTGAGTAGAGCTAACCAATAACTTACCAATACTCTCAGAGGATAGCTGTCAGGATTTTTAAAATATGCATGTAAAACTGAGCCTGGCCATAGCAAGTGTTCCGTATATGCTACCTATTAGATCAGTGTGAATACAGGATTAACTACTGAAACAGAACCTGCCCCAAACCAACTGTCTCTGCATTGACTGCTGAGCAATGCTGCCCCCGCCCCCTCCCTCCACCCCCACCACACTCCAGCTTGTTAAACTAGAAAGTCTGTGAGGAAGAACCCAGACCTGATATTTTTTCTGATACTCTGTTTCTAGCTGGGAGTTTTCAATTAGATGAAGGCCCTGAGTAGAGTTTCCTATTTCTGCACCCCGGTGTCCTGCCCCCGTTATTTCTGAGCCCAGGCTTCTGGAAGGCAGAGGGCGGAGGGTAGGGCAGGAGGGCAGAGGGTGGGCTGGCTGCTTACCCTGCAGTAGTACTCTGTCTTCTGCCGAGTGTAATTGGTGAACTTGGCAAAGATGCTCTGGCCGCTGCCAAGTACAGCCTGGAAGTGGACGGGCTTTTCAGGCAATGCTGGCAAGGCTTTCAGACTGAGCTCATACGGGTAGTAACCCAGCTCGCTGTTGTGCAGTGTCAGTTTCCCGAAGGTTTCTCCAGCTTTCAGGGGCTGGAACTCAAATGTGAACATTCCCTGCGAGAGAAGACAGAGGCTCCTGTGATGCTGAATGTCTGCCGCTCCTCTGCCCCTCATGGGACCTCAGAGCAGGTTGGCGGTAGATGCTCTCACTGATCTTGAGCCTGGGGAACCTCTGTCCAAACCAGCCCACTTTTCCTCCCTGGAATTTTTCCCTAGTTGGGGTATTTCTGTCTCTGGAATCTCTCTGAATATAAAAATAGGTACTGGATCCTCTCTTGAGAAGCGTAGTTACAGAGACAGGAGTGGGTAGGCTGAGGGAGCAGCAGGGCTAAAGATCAGGCAGCTCCTTTTCTGCTCATGGACAATCTCCAACCAGCTTCTGGGGTTCTACCATCATTTACGGGAGGCATTCTGCTCCAAAGTGTCATCCAAAGCAAAACAAAACAAGAACCAGACAGACTGCTTAGGAAAGCAAAATAAGGGCAACAATTCCAATGTATTAGCAGTAAAATACTGGATAAATATATTATCACTTCAGTGGAATATTATGTAGCCATTAAAAAGGAAGCACCAAAGCTCTAATCACTGAAATAAAAGGTGGTAATAATATTTTAAGTGGAAAAAAAGAAGATTCCAGAAATGTATATGAGTTCATTGTTGTGGAGAGGAGTATGTCTACATACGTATAGAAAAGACACAGCAAGTCTATATTGAACTGTTACCAGTAATTGTCTTAGGGTGGGGGAATGAGATTTTGGGGACTTTTCTATTCTTCTTTTTTTTTTTTTCGGCCATGCCAAGTAACATGTGGCATCTTAGTTCCCTGACCACGGATTGCACCTGTGGTCCCTGCCTGGAAGCACGGAGTCTTAACCACGGGACCGCCAGGAAGTCCTGGGGCTTATTTTCTGTTTCATATACATAGAGATAAAATAGTCTTTTTTGTCATGAACAGATATTGCTTCTTAAAAAACTGGGTCTTATTGAAAAATAAAGAGGATATTGTTAAAGTTGTTGTAGATGGTTAACAGAAAAAAATGCAGCGTTAAAATTTACACGATTTTACCACAATTAAAAAATTTAGATGGAAATGGACAAATGTGTAAACAAATATAACTTGCCACAACAGACTCAAAAAGATAAAGAAAACCCATATAGTCCTGTAACCATTAAAGATATTTAATCAATAGTAAAAAAAAAAAAATTCCCTTAACAAAATTCCAGGATCACAAAGCCTTCTTTTTAGCAATCTAATATTCTACAGATTTTCCCATAGAAAAGAATAGGAGGAAACCTGCCTCAACGAACACAATCTGTACATCAGACTCCACCAAGGCTAATAGAAGAAAGGGAAACTGGATGCCAGTTTCCTTACTGAACATACATACAAAACAGCTAATAAAAATACTATCAACTGACCCAGCAACATTACCAAGTGTCCCTTGCTGTCCTTTTCACTCCACATGTTCCATGTGACTTATATAATTAGGAAAAGTAAGAAAAACAATTTAAATTGAGCAGGGTAAACAAACATGTAACAGAGACAGCTAGTATTACTCGCTCAGTCGCGTCCGACTCTCTGCGACCCCATGGACTGTAGCCCGCCAGGCTCCTCTGTCCTTGGAATTCTCCAGGCAAGAATGCTGGAGTGGGTTGTCATTTCCTTCTCCAGGGGATCTTCCCGACCCAGGGATCTAACCTGGGTCTCCTGAAATGAGGGCAATTTTTTTACTGTTTGAACTACCAGGGAAGCCTCAGTGGCTAATAAATAATGTCCTTTAACATGCCTGAGCCAAAGCTCTAAGTGGCCTGGTTTATATGAGGACTTGGGCATGGAGGGCAGAGGGTGGGCTGGCTGCTTACCCTGCAGTAGTACTCTGTCTTCTGCCGAGTGTAATTGGTGAACTTGGCAAAGATGCTCTGGCCGCTGCCAAGAACAGCCTGGAAGTGGACGGGCTTTTCAGGCAGTGCTGGCAAGGCTTTCAGACTGAGCTCATACGGGTAGTAACCCAGCTCGCTGTTGTGCAGTGTCAGTTTCCCGAAGGTTTCTCCAGCTTTCAGGGGCTGGAACTCAAATGTGAACGTTCCCTGCGAGAGAAGACAGAGGCTCCTGTGATGCTGAATGTCCGCCCCTCCTCTGCCCCTCTGGGGACCTCAGAGCTCACACTGATCTTGAGCCTGGGGAACCTCTGTCCAAACCAGCCCACTTTTCCTCCCTGGAATTTTTCCCTAGTTGGGGTATTTCTGTCTCTGGAATCTCTCTGAATATAAAAATAGGTACTGGATCCTCTCTTGAGAAGCGTAGTTACAGAGACAGGAGTGGGTAGGCTGGGGGAGCAGCAGGGCTAAAGATCAGGCAGCTCCTTTTCTGCTCATGGACAATCTCCAACCAGCTTCTGGGGTTCTACCATCATTTACGGGAGGCATTCTGCTCCAAAGTGTCATCCAAAGCAAAACAAAACAAGAACCAGACAGACTGCTTAGGAAAGCAAAATAAGGGCAACAATTCCAATGTATTAGCAGTAAAATACTGGATAAATATATTATCACTTCAGTGGAATATTATGTAGCCATTAAAAAGGAAGCACCAAAGCTCTAATCACTGAAATAAAAGGTGGTAATAATATTTTAAGTGGAAAAAAAGAAGATTCCAGAAATGTATATGAGTTCATTGTTGTGGAGAGGAGTATGTCTACATACGTATAGAAAAGACACAGCAAGTCTATATTGAACTGTTACCAGTAATTGTCTTAGGGTGGGGGAATGAGATTTTGGGGACTTTTCTATTCTTCTTTTTTTTTTTTTCGGCCATGCCAAGTGACATGTGGCATCTTAGTTCCCTGACCACGGATTGCACCTGTGGTCCCTGCCTGGAAGCACGGAGTCTTAACCACGGGGCTGCCAGGAAGTCCTGGGGCTTATTTTCTATTTCATGTACATAGAGATAAAATAGTCTTTTTTGTCATGAACAGATATTGCTTCTTAAAAAACTGAGTCTTATTGAAAAAAAAAGAGGATATCGTTAAAGTTGTTGTAGATGTTTAACAGAAAAAAATGCAGTGTTAAAATTTACATGATTTTACCACAATTAAAAAATTTAGATGGAAATGGACAAATGTGTAAACAAATGTAACTTGCCAAAACAGACTCAAAAAGATAAAGAAAACCTATATAGTCCTGTAACCATTAAAGATATTTAATAATAGTAAAAAAAAATTCCCTTAACAAAATTCCAGGATCACAAAGCCTTCTTTTTACCAATCTAATATTCCACAAATTTTCCCATAGAAAAGAATAGGAGGAAACCTGCCTTTTTTTTTTTAAGGCCAAGAAACTGGATGAGATCATAAAGAAGTAAGTGTATTTAGAAAAAAATAAGGAATTTTAGGACCAATTCTTAAAATCCTACACACTCCAATGTTAAGAAAAATCAGAAGGGGAGATGAGAGGCAGCAACTATTAAAGTGGAAGGAAAATGAGGAGAGGGTGGTATCCTGGAGGCCACATAATGAAGGAAGAGATGTGTATAAGAGACAGAAAAAAATTCCCTTAACAAAATTCCAGGATCACAAAGCCTTCTTTTTACCAATCTAATATTCCACAAATTTTCCCATAGAAAAGAATAGGAGGAAACCTGCCTCAACAAACACAATCTGTACATCAGACTCCACCAAGGCTAATAGAAGAAAGGAAAACTGGATGCCAGTTTCCTTACTGAACATACATGCAAAACAGCTAATAAAAATATTATCAACTGACCCAGCAACACTACCAAGTGTCCCTTGCTGTCCTTTTCACTCCACATGTTCCATGTGACTTATATAATTAGGAAAAGTAAGAAAAACTAGTTAAATTGAGCAGGGTAAACAAACATGTAACAGAGACAGCTAGTATTACTCGCTCAGTCGCATCCGACTCTCTGCAGCCCCATGGACTGTAGCCCGCCAGGCTCCTCTGTCCTTGGAATTCTCCAGGCAAGAATGCTGGAGTGGGTTGTCATTTCCTTCTCCAGGGGATCTTCCCGACCCAGGGATCTAACCTGGGTCTCCTGAAATGAGGGCAATTTTTTTACTGTTTGAACTACCAGGGAAGCCTCAGTGGCTAATAAATAATGTCCTTTAACATGCCTGAGCCAAAGCTCTAAGTGGCCTGGTTTATATGAGGACTTGGGCAGCAGGGGAAGGGAGAGAATAGGACAGTGATGGATCGGTCATCCTCGGCCTTCCTGACCACTGCCAGGCTGCCCCCAACTCCAGGATGCAGAAGTGGGTCCAGAGGCCCCATGGGCAGAGTCTCCATCACAGATACCCAGTGGGGAGCCCCCACAGGTAAGGCCATACCTCAGAGTTGGCCGGCACCACAAACTGGGAAGGCAGGCTGATGTCGGGCATCCTGCATTCCGTGGAGAAGGTCACCATGTAGGGCAGGGGGTTTTCCACTTTGATGGAGGCCGAGGTGCTCTGCCGGACGGGGCTCACCATCTCAATGGTTTTGATGACGCCTGAAGGGATGACCCTGAAACTCAACGTGTAGTATAGGAACTCGTTGGTCACCTCATTTCGGAAGATCACCTGGATTCACAGAGAGAGTGGGAGGAAGTGGGGAGGAGCAGAGGGGTTAGCTCGGGGTCTTCCGCCATCGACAGGATCGTTCTCTCCGTTAGCAATGCCGGGCCTGTGAAGCATGGGCCCCCCAGCCCATTTGAACCCCGCCACCCAGCCCTTCTCCTCAGGTGTTCTGCTCTGGCTCCTTCCAGGTGGGCAGGCATGGAGGATTGCCTCCATGGGTTGCTTTAGAAGAGGCGAGAACAGCACGGCCTGGGGCTCAGGAGGAAGGTGTCCTCAGTGGGGACAGCAAATGGTCCTGGAGAACATACAGGAGGACCTCAAGAGGTTCATGCTGTGGTGGGCTTCACCCCTACTCCTGCTACTGCTGGAACAGTTAATGCATCAGTACTACTACTAATAACGGCATCTAACACTTAATGATTGCTGTGTCCTAGGCACTAAGTTGGACCATAAAGAAGGCTGAGCACCAAAGAATTGATACTTTCAAATTGTGCTGCTGGAGAAGACTCTCGAGAGTCCCCTTGGAAAGCAAGGAGATCAAATCACTCAATCCTAAAGGAAATCAACTCTGAATATTCACTGAAAGGACTGATGCTGAAGCTGAAGCTCCAATACTTTGGCCACGTGATGTGAAGAGCCGACTCACTGGAAAAGACCCTGATGCTGGGAAAGATTGAAGGCAGGAGGAGAAGAGGGTAGCAGAGAATGAGATGGTTGGAGAGCATCACCAACTCCATGGACATGAATCTGAGCAAACTCGGAGACAGTGAAGGACAGAGAAGCCTGGTGTGCTGCCGTCCATGGGGGTCGCAAAGGACGGGCTGGATGACAACAAGCAGCACTGGAGGTCCCTATTTAATTCACGCAGCTTGTGGGCAACATTGCTATTTCCCTCACTGATTTTTCTAAAGATGAGGAAACAGGCTAAGGAAGTTATCTTGCCCAGGGTCTTGTGCAAAAAAGTATCAGAACCGGGATTTGAACCCAGGTTGGCTTGACTCCAGAGCTCACACTTGTAGCCCACATCTGACTTGTGGACAAGTTGCCCCCCTTTTGCAGTTCTTTTCCTGGATGTCTAACGACATTGAGCATCTTCTCCTGTGCTTCTTGCTCACTCAGACCTTTACTTCTGAGACGTAGAGGATTCCAGTTTTTTGTCCTTTTTAATACCTTGAGTTGTTTATCTTGTTAGGAGATAATGGTTCCTTACATACCTGCCTTTTTACTTTTGACCTCTTCTTGTCTTTAGAGTGCTCTGACCTCCTCTGTGTTTTGATAGGAGCGTTGCTTTACATTTAAAGCAATCATTTATACGTTTAGGTTGAAGTCAGCCCTCTTGCTGTTCCTTTCCATTTGTCTTTTATTTTTTTTAATTCCTTCGTTGCTACTTTTCTGCCTTCTTATGGATCAATGTGAAATCTCTTGGAATGTATTTTATTTCCTCTATGGCTTCTTAGCTATATTTTTCAATAACATAGTTTTAGTAGTTGCTCTACAACTGACAACTTATCAGCATTTAATGTAGAGTTGGTATTGTGTCACTTTCCACTTCGTAACTGACACTTTGTTTCCGATCTCACACACCCTACTTCACAAATGCAATAATCTTACTGAGGTATAATCTCACTTACCTACCCATCCCATCTTCTGGGCTTTTCTGCCGTTATCTTCATGTCTACATGCATTCATCCCCCTTACAATGTTATTATATTTACTATAAACTGCCAGTTGTCTTTTTAAGAAACTTCTAAGGATAAAAATATATATGTTTCATATTTATGCACTTATTTGCTATTTTTAGAGCTCTTCTTCCCTTCCAGTGGATATCCACGTTCCCACCTGGCATCGTTGCCTTTTGACTGAAGGATACCCATTAGCATGTTTTGCAGCAAGGCCAGTGGGCAGGCAATGAATTCTTGCATCCTTTTTTTTTTTTTTTTTTAATCTGAAAATGTCTATTCTACTGTCTGTTTTAAAGGATATTTTCAGTGAATAAAGATCTCCAGGTTGACAGTCTCTTCTTTCAGCACTTTCCAGAGGGCTGCTGAAAGGGCCACTGGACGGGTCAGCGGCCATTCTTTACTGGTGTCTCCCTGAACATAATGGAACCTTTTGATCTGGTTGTTTTCTGTTTACCTTTGGTTTTCAGCAGTTTTATTATGATGTGCACAGGCATGATTTTCTTTGTTTCTCCTGTTAAAACTCTACAGGTTTCTTGAATTTATAAATTGTTTTTTAAAAAAAGAAACAAAATCAGGGAAATTTCAACAATTACTTTTTCAAACAATCTTCTCCCCTGTCCAACAGCCCCGACTGTTAACTTCCTCCTCCTCAGTTCACCAAACCTGATATGCTTTGCTCAGACTCGCTCACTGCACTGCCGTCAGGAACCGGACCCAAGGCAGAGAGGATAATCACAGGACTGATTTCATAAACTGGGCTTCTTCAACTAGAAGACTCGGACTTTGTCAGATAGCCCTGGATTTTTTTTCCCAATCATTTTGAAGAGTATTTCTTCCCTTTATGATTGTGTTTTTCTGTTTCAGGCGCTTCTGTAAGATGGGTATTAGAACTTCTTGATTTGTACTTTATGTCTCATATTTCCTTTCAGCTTTACTAATATACAACTCACATGTTACAGAATCTACCCATTCACAGTGTGCCATTTAGTGCTTTTCTAGTGTATTCACAAAGTGGTCCAACCATCACCACTCATCTTCAGCGCCCTCAAAAGAACCCCTTTATCCAGTAACAATCATTCCCATGCCCCCCTAACCCATCGCCTCTAGCCCTAGGCCCCGCTAGTCTACTTTCTGTTCCTATAGACTTTCCTATTCTGGACATTTCGTATTAAAAAGAAGCGCACAGTATGCAGCCGTTTGTGGCTGGCTTTGCTCACATAGTGTGACCTTTGCAGGGCCCATCGCAGTGCTGCCTGTGGCAGCACTCGCTCCCTATCACTCTTTATTGCCGAAGAATATTCCATTGTATTTCTCGGTTCACCAGCGGGTGGAAATTAGGTTGTTTCCATTGTTTAGCTCTTATGAATGATGCTGCTATGAACATTTATATATAGGCCTTTGTGTGGACATGTTTTCACTTATTTGGGGAATAGATTGCTGAATTCTATGGTAACTCTATGTTCATCCATTTGAGGAGCTGCCAGACCGTCTTCCAAAGTAGCTTCACTATTTCACTCCCACCAGCAACACGGGGAAGACCCATCTTCCCCACACCTTCGCCAGTACTTGTCATTATTTCCCTTCATTCTTGCCATTTCTTTGTGCTCATGTGCTACTTTTTTCATTTTAAAATCTCTCCCTAGGTGATTCCATCCTCCATCTTGGTGTCAAGCACTATCTGTAGGTGGATAATTCCTGTAAGTTCTCTTGAGCCCTGACCTCTCAGTGAGCCACTGAATCATGTACTCCTTTTCCTCAAAGCACGTACGCTGTTTGGAAATGGCCCATTCAGAGTGCAATTTCATGATGAACGCTCATCTCCTCCACTGTTCTCCTCCAGGAGAACAGAGACTGCGCCTGTTTTTGATCACTGCTGTGTTATCAGCACGTAGTATAGCATATGGCACACGTGCTCAAGAGATGCTTGTTGAACTAATGAATGAGTCAGGAGGAACAGTGCATGCGTGAAGGACCCTGTGGAGTCCTGGAGTCACCGGCTCTGAGATGAATCCTGGCTCTGACGTCACTAGCTGTGTCGAGGGCTCAGCCTGATGCTGGCGCTCTCTAAACCCTCAGAAAAGGGGTCTTTCACTCTTACTCTTGTGGTCTGGTGTCTGATGCCCAGTGTTACCTATTGCTTCAGGGTTTTCATGATTCTGCCACCTTGAGGGCTTGTTATGGGCCTACATGTCGGCTGGCTATCTAGTCTCATCTTAAAGGGTCTGGTCCCCCAAAATGGTCAGTCTCGCGGGATAAGGGAGGGTATATCTTCCCTCCCAACACCAGGATCATCAGCCTCAGGGCCAAACCTCCGGGGTCCCAGGGCAGGGCCTGTAGTGGGTGGATACCTTTGCTGTGTACAGCCCCTCCTTGTAGGAGAAGAAGTTCAGCTTGTAGTCTTTCTTGGAGGAGGACAGCACCTCAATGTAGTCAAGGCCCTTTAAGGTGACACTCACGTCAGGCTTCTCTGGCTTCAGTATCTCCACAACGACCCGGAATCTGCAGGAACACAGCGGTGCAAGGAGAGAGGACGGAAGGAGACAGTTTGCCCAAAGGAAAGAAGGCAAGGCACCTTGTCCACTCTTGATTGCACAGGAAGCATGTGGGCCCAGGGTTCTAGCCTCCACACTGTCACTAGTAATAACAGGAACTACCCTTTAACAACTCCCTACTATGTGCCAGGTACTGAGTCCTGCTCCACATGGGTTACATTACAAGCTTTTAGTCGCCAGTGTCTGTAGGAGGTACATTTCATTATCTTCCCTATTTTACTAGGGAAGAAGTTGAGGCGGAGAGAAGGACGCTATGCTCAGGTAACAAGGTCAAGTTATAGGCAGAACTAGCATTCAAATGTGGGTCTGGGCCTTCATCCACTATGCTGAGCAGGTAGTTCTCTTCTCCCAGCTCCTTTTCCATAAAAGAAGGGGACTTGGCTGGCCTCCAGCTCCTCCAGCTTCTTTTCTCTCTGCAAGTACAAGATCTGAGGATCTGGCCAGTGGCTGATGTGATACAACAGGGCTCTCAAAAATAACCACCACAATGATCATTTTGACAATAATAAGAGCTAACACGTACTGAGCACTTATTTTGTGTCTGGCGCTCCTCCAGGAGATTTACAAGGCATCAGCTGCTCACAGGCAGCCCTGAACAGGACACGCTCTGCGGGGCACAGGTCGGGCAATGCCTGGCAGCAGCACCAAGGGCCAGACTCGACACCGTGGGTCCTCTACGCCGTCCCCTCTGCCTCCCCCACCTATTCCCTCACCTCTGGGGCTTGTTCAGCCAGTTGGTGACTGGCAGGAGCTCAGTGTAGGGCGTCTTACATGGCACTTCACGGTAGATATTGGCCACTGCCTTGGGGAGCTCAGAAGTCCCGTGCAGCATGTACAGCCAGCCAGTCCCATCTGGGAGGGGGAAGAAGAGGGTTCCCTAAGAGAAGAACAAGTGTGGTGAGCGTGCCGTACAGGGTCCTTTATCAGCTACCTCTCAGGCAGGGCGGGGACACAGGATCAACCAAGCTAGCAAACAGGTGTAACACTTTTGGAAAGCAGCTTCATGATATGTTTCCAAGAGTCATAAACATGCTCATGAGTATTCGAACCAGGAATCTCATCCCAAGGAACTTACTGACAAAAATCCCTGCAGAGGAAAAAGTTATACATAAACGTGTACGCTCAGTCACTCGGTCGTGACTGACTCTCTGTGACCCTTTGGACTGTAGCCCGCCAGGCTCCTCTCTCCAAGGGATTTTACAAGTGAGGATATTGGAGTGGGTTGCTGTTTCCTCCTCCAGGGGACCTTCCCAACCCAGGGATTGAGCCAGCCTTTTGTGTCTCCTGCAATGCAGGCAGATTCCTTGCCACTGAGCCATCGGGGATACACATGTATATTAGAATTGCTTCTATTGATGAAAATTTAGAGATAACTTAAACATCCAACAACTGGGGGAGTTAAATAAATTATGGAACTGTCATTCAATGAAATATTAGTCAATCAGTAAAAATGATTCTCATGAAGATTACACAGTTGAACAGAAAGATGCTCATGATGTGATGTAAAGGGAAAGCGAACAGGATGCCAAGCTGAGGATGCCGTGATGGCAGCCATGGGTCCCTGAGCAAGGGTTGGTGAAGAAGCCAGAAAAAACAGTTCTTTTTTTGTGAGGGTAGTAGAAGATTGTGGCTTCTTTTTTTACTCTTTATCACAGTCACCTTGATGTTATTTGTGCACTTAAATTAAGTGTTAATTGCTTGATGCTTCAGCCAGGACTTCATTTCAGAGATGAGCCTCTGGTTCCAAGAGTAGCCCCTCAACATGAAAATATATGGACGAAAAGAGAAGCTTTGGTCTTAATAAGCTTTGGACACAGTTCCCTGTGGTTTCCTCATTATTTGTAGCACCTTCCCTTTTGTCCTAACATTCTCTCTCCCACAGCTCCTTCCTCCAATCATGCCATGAAACCGATGCGGGAGGTGGGGCTCGACCTACCTGATGTTTGCGGTTTTCCACGTTCATGGTGCGGGGCCGGTAGGTGATCTCGTAGGGCTTGTTTTGTTGGTGAGGCTCCAGGGTGATGAACTCGGGCCCCTCCCAGTGCTCGCCCTCAATGATAGGGTGCAGATTCCAGGTCTGGTTGGTGCGGTTTGAAAGCATGATGTCTGTGTGTGCTTGGAGCGC
>SJYC01130321.1:0-11865 GCA_006408675.1 Madoqua kirkii | reverse complement strand
CACACACACACACACACACACACACACATTTGGGAGCCGTCAGTTTAGCAATTTTTTTTTTAAGGCCAAGAAACTGGATGAGATCATAAAGAAGTAAGTGTATTTAGAAAAAAATAAGGAATTTTAGGACCAATTCTTAAAATCCTACACACTCCAATGTTAAGAAAAATCAGAAGGGGAGATGAGAGGCAGCAACTATTAAAGTGGAAGGAAAATGAGGAGAGGGTGGTATCCTGGAGGCCACATAATGAAGGAAGTGCTTGAAGGGCGAGGGTCTTGTTCAAGGTGTTCAAATGCCATTGACAAGTCAAGTAAGATGAGCAGTGAGAACCAGCCACCGAATCTAGCACCATGGACAATGCTGTGCTGGTATAGAAGGAATCAAAGAGTTCCCCAAGCGGATGAGAATAGCTTAGCAAGAGACCCACACATACATGATCAATTGCTTTTTGACCAAAGTGCAAAGGCGATTTAGTGGAGAAAGGACAATCTATTAAGTAAATGGTTCTGGAACAACTGGATATCTGTGTACAAAAAATGGATTTTTTGAATTTTGATCCATAATCTTATACTACATACAAAAATGAACTCTAAACAGACTGAAGATATAAATTTAGAACTTATGTCCTGAATATACACAGAGCTCTCAAAACAGTAAAATAAGAAAGCAAACAACCCAAATGAAAATGACTTGAACAGATTATTTCAATAAAGAAGACAGATGGATGGCAATGAAGTACCTGAAAAGATGCTTGACACCATTGGTCATTAGGGAAATCCAAATTTAAAACCACAAGATATCATCATGTACCTATTAGAATGACTAAAATTTTAAAATATCTGACCATATCAAGCATCGGCAAGGATGTGGTGCAAGCAGGAACATCTGAGGTGGCTGATGGGGACCTAAGATGACACGACCACTCTGGAAAACAATTTGGTAAGTTCTCAAACAGGCAAACATGTACCTACCCTAGGATACAGCCCTTCCACTCTTACACATTCACCCAAGAAAATGAAAGATATATTCTTGCCAAGACTTGTGCATAGACATTTATAACATACTGCGTGATTCCACGTACATAACATTGTTGAAGGAGCAAGAGATGGAGATCGGGTGTCATTATGACCGCAAGCAATGTTGCCAGGAACCATCAGGTCTCCCTTGCTAGGGCTTCTAGCGACAGGGTGAGCAGAGGCTAACCCAGGTGTCACCCTTTACCTGCAGAGCTTATGACTTATGACAGAATGTGATCTAGCCAGAGATGTCAGGATAACCTTCCTCGAGAATGAGATGCTAGGGTTGAGAGCTGAAGAATAAATAGGAATTAGCTACAGGGAGAGGGGAAAAGGAGTGTGTCAGCAATGGGAAGAGCACGTGCCGTGCAGAGGCCCTGCAGTGGAGGGAGCAGGTCTGCAGGCTTGATGTGGGCGCTGAGGGCTGTTTGAACGGAGTCCGATTGAGTTCTCTTGTGGGGCTTGCCGGGCCACTCCACCGCTGGCCCGTCTATGGGCAGCACCTACTGACCTCTTTCACTGAAGGTGGTCCCACGCACACTCCGGACAGGGTTAGGCTCAGAGGACTGCCTCCCTGGATGAAGCAGAGCAAGTTTTTGTGGAGAATCTCCTTGCCCACCTCGGTAGGATGGTAAGTCACTTCGAAAGAAACTTCCATGCCTGCGGTGATATAGCCCTCTTCCGGGCTGATGGAGAACAGAGGCGCAAGTTTTCTGGCATCCCATCTGAACCTTTTCCAAGACAGGAGACAAGGAAGACAGCTTATTAATATCCTGGTGGTGGTGTCCTCAGTGCTGCTGAGAAGAGAGACTGAGTCTGGTTTTCAGACAGGAGGTTCATGCCCTGGTGCCCTTCCTGGGACCCAGGAGAAGGAAGACTGCCAGGAAAAGCCAGGGTGTGGGACCAAGGCCGAGTCATTCCTGGGTGCGACCTCTTCACTCTCCCTAGGGGCTGAGAAGGGTGGAAAGTGGTGCATCTTATCTTTCTGTCCACAAGTGACACCCACTGGGGGGACATGTGCATGAACACATTTAAATGGGTGCCCGAGGTCACACAGCTAGGACGCGGTCAGGCCAGGACTGGAACCCTCCCGAGCCGGTCGCCATGACCGATCCCTGCACTGCCTCCCGGGCCTGATCCAGGAGGGTGGAGACGATCCCTTCACATGAGAGCTGCCCCGATCCTGGTGGCCCTGGGACCTGCTGGCCCTGTGGTCACCCCTCTGTGGTCTGGCCCTTGGTCCAGGCAGGATGGTGCAGACCAATGCTTCCAGTGCCAAGGCTGCCCCACAGCTTCAGGGCACTATTCCACTGAGGTTGGTGTGGACGGCGCCCCCTGAGGTGGGCGGTGTGCAGCAGGCACGGCTGCGGCCACGTGCTGAATGGTGACTGGGCAGGCACCTGCTGGTGGGCACCACTTTGAGCCTTAACTCCATCTGTGGCATGGGGACCACCAAGTACCCACTTTAGAGGGTCCTGGGACAGTTAATGGGAAACCAGGCCCAGGGGGCTCTCCTACCTTGCACCCACGTCACCCGTGTTCAACATGAGGATGCGACGCGTGGCTTGTGTCTGACACACGACTGGTCCAAAGGGAAGATGCTCCTGGTCCAGGGAGATCTCCAGGGCCTGGCAGCAGCCGTTGATGAGGAAAAGGGGACGCAGGAGCCCCATGCACTCCATGAACACCTCCTCAGAGAAGGGAGGGACACGCTTTAGCGGGGCGAAGGTGACTTCCAGCTTCTGAACCTCTTTGGGCTTCAGAGTGATGTTGCGGAATGGTGACAAGGTGATGACCTGGATAAAACAATAAGTCTCAGCAGCTGAGAGTGGGGCACTCCTGGAGCTCCATTTCTGAGGTCCTGCTGCGAGGATGGGTTACTGAGTAAATGTAAGGATGAACTAAATGAAGGAATGGATACAGTCCATCCTCAAGATGAAATACATCTGGTCCCATTTCAAAGGGCCATCCAAACACTGTGAGAGGAACAGGCAGCCAGGGCTGTGGGTTCCTTATGCAGGGAGCCCGAGGACATGGATTTAGCAACAAGCATGTTTCTCTCACATAGCGGACTCCAGTGGAAAGAGGGACAGCCTTTTGGGTGCAGATGAATGATGTATATTGAAACACACTCTTCCTTTTGGTCCAAGAAGCCCACTTCTAGGAGTATATGCTCAGCAGAGAGTCATGGGTACAGAAAAAAGTTTGTTTAAATGGATATTACAATGTTGCTTAGAAAATAAAATAAAATTAAATTAAATTAAAAAACCAGGACCACATGAAATGAGCAGAAATAGAGTCTTGGTTCATCTACATAATGAAGGTACAGATGAACAAATGAAATGGAATGTTTAGGAGTTACTGGTAGGAAGCAGGTTTCAAAACAATCTGAAAGTTGGTAATTTATTTTTAAAATGTGTAGAAAAAGCAGCGGAAAGAAAGATAGCAATAATGTTAAGTGATTATTTCGGGACATGACATTATAGGCCAAATGTTTTCCTTTGTGATTTTCCATATTTTTCAAATTTTCTGTCATGAAGATGTATATATATTCATCTGGGCGCAGACCCTCCGGATCCTATCAAGGGCACTTCTGTGTGTCACTGTCACCCTCTAGAGGAAGAGGCTCTCCAAGCTGTGGTTTCCCTACCTGCAAAAGGAGAGTAACAGGGACTCCCCTATACCGTTTCTTATGAAGGTGATCAGACAGGGAGAGCACTTGGAATGGCCTGGCACACCCAAGCTGCCTGAGAATCACAAGGTGCGGAGGCATGAAGATGCCCCTGGGACCCTGATCACCAACCTTGGTTTCCTGGAGTTCCGCTGAGAACATAACCGACAGGTTAAATGTGAGCTGGGCTTGGCTGTTGTTCATGATGGAAACCATTTTTTTCACCACCTGTCCGGGTAGGATGGCTCCTAACTTCAAAATCTTATTGGCTGGATCTAGGACTAAAATCTGTGGACAAGAAAGAGAGCAGGGGGGTTGGGAGGGAGGGGTTAGCAGTTATGAGAAAGAGAAATACGGTGTGTGCACCCTAGTGAGGCAAGGGTGGTTCCCTCTCTTCCTGTGTCCCCCATTCTTCACGCTGGACGGGCCTTCACCTTCACTCACTCAACAAACATTTATGTGCGTAAAATGTGCACTAAACAACTCGTTGCACAATTACATACTTGCAGCTGTGTTCAGAGACGTTAAGAAGGAAAGGCTCGGGGTACAAAGGGTTGAGCCAGTCTGAGGGTGAGGGAGTCCTCCCTGAGGAAGGCGTGCTCACACGGGGAGCTGCTGGAGGGACAGCATCTGGATTTAAGTCAGGGTGGTGTGGGGCTGCACCCCGAAGGAGGAGACAAGCTCTGGCAAGGCGCTGAGCTGGAGGGGGTGGCCTGGTCAGGCCTGTGGCTGGGAGCAAGACGGGGAACACAGGAAGGTAGTGTGGAGGGGGATCGGATGTTTTTCTGGGAGAAGTGGGAAGCCAGTGCAGCCTGGAGTGGGCCCCTCAGGTGGGTATCTTTCATACCCATATGAGTGTGCCCTGGCTCACTCCTCTGTGGAAAGGGACTGGAAGAGGGCAGGAGACAGAGCCTTGAAGAGAGAGAGAGGACTGTGGCAGCGGAGGGGGGAAAAGCAGATACATCTTAAAGTCCCCATTGAAAGCCCTGACCCAAGTGCTGGCCTGCATCAGGCTGAGATCAGGCTGGGCCTTGGCCCCCACGATGGTGTGACCCACATAAACAGCACCCATGGGTCACTGTCACTTGACCAGTCAAATAGCAGCAGGCCTCCCCCTAATGGAGAGATGGGATCTGTCCATCCCGCCCACAGGTTTCCATGCTGTCTACAAAGGTAAGAGTCTCTGGCCCCAGAGTATAAGCTCCTGGAGGTCAGAGAACACGTTTAAGTCTCCGCAAAGCACCTGACATAAATGAGTGCTGAGCGAGTGAATGAATGAACACGTGAAAGAAAGCACGACATCAGAGGAGACCCCTGGATTGATGGGAAGGATGCCAGGAACACACCCCTCCCGTTTCCTCTGGTTGCTGAAATGTCCCATGCATTGCTGAGGACTGCAGAAGGTCTTCAGTGTTCTAAAACTGCCTAATAAATGCAAAAATTCCCACCAGACATGTGAAATGTATACTGGACATGGGGAAGAAAGGATAAGCGGTGGAACCAGACCATCCCCTTCCTGCCAGGAGCACCTGGTTAGAAGGAAGGCCCTCAGTCAGGTGGGCTCCTGGGAGTTGGGGCTGGCTGGAGAATGTCAGTCTATGTGGTCTTAGGGAAAGATGTCCCATAACTAAAACTTACCTCTGCATACAGTGCTACAAACAAACCTTGAGACTGTAATTTGAAAACACTACATGCTCTCATGTGGGAGGAAGAGGACTTGCTTGGGATACTGCATCTGATAGTCTCAAACTTCTCCAAGAAAAAAGAATGTTTATGCAGCGTTTGTGGTTACTTGTATCCTTTGATACAGTAACGTTTGGTACTGGCAAGATCTATGTGATTCTCTTGGGTCTGGTCTGTCTTGATGGGACTGGCTGACCTCTGACAGAGCAGCCAGGGGGCAGGAGATATGGAGTCGGAGGAGTGTGGGCTCGGGTGGGCAAGGTGGCTGAGAATGGCAAGAGGGGGTTGGTGCCAAGCCCTAGGATCCTCCCGGCCGACACTCACCTTCATTTCCGTTCCTTTCCCTTTGATTTCAACTACTTGCTGGGAGAGCCCATTGATTTCAAAGGGGATGAGTTCTCGATAACTGATCGTTTCTCGAGGATAAAAGGTGATGGGGATCCCCAGGGTCTTTCCTGGCTTTATCACATCCACTCGGAAGTTCACCTCGAGGTGGCTGGTGTTGGTGTACAGACAATCCAAGCTGGAGGAAATCAGGAGGAATGTGTGTGAGCTCTCGAATGGCTGACACAGAGGGAATGAGCCCCTTGCTTCTCTGAGCTGGACCCACTGCAGGATGCCCTGCCATGCTGTCCTGGAGTTGGGATTTCAGGGCTGGAAGGGACTGCAGCAGTGGGGTCCAGCCTACAGTCTCCTGGGCACGACTGAGTCACTTCCCCCAGATCACATACCGAGGCCTTGGCAGAACCAGGCCTCAAAGGCAGTCTTGTGACCTTTAACCCAGGGCTCCTTTCACTCTCTCACCCTCTCTTCCTTGAAGCTCATGGTGTAGTAGCTTCCTGGAAGAAGGGTGCACTTCCTGGAGTAACTGGGTGGCCAAGCATGGTGCAGAGGAGGATTTGTCCAGAGTCAGACAGGAGTGTGGACCCAGGCTCCAGCCCCAACTTCCATGTGACCTGGGAACAGTTACTCAGCCTGTCTGGGTCCCTGTTGCCTCATCTGTAAAATAAGAGTAGCGACCTCTTCCTTATGAAGCTGTTGTGAGGATTAAACAAGATAAACTGACTGAATCAGCCATTAAAGGCACAGAGGAAACATCCCTAAAGGTGAGCTATTGTTATTACTAATAGCTCAACTAGAAGGGACCTTCAAAGATCACGTCCACTCTCCTGCATCTGTGGATGGGAAGCACCTAGACCTCCATTACAATCCCTCCTCATCTGTCTTCCAAGTATGTAGAGAAGGACTCTAGCTAAGGCAGTAAATAGAGTATAATGCCTAAAACAAAGGAAGAGTCAGATTCAATTAAATTAGGCAGGAAGGAACATAGGCAGACAAGATTTTAAATTAGTATTTAAAATTACATGACACTCCTGTAATGTAACATTCAGGAGAACGTCATCACCACCAGTATCACTGCCACAAAAGTAGCAGCAGATAAAAATAGCCGAGCATTTCCTATGTTCCAGGCACTAAGTACTCTCTCTAAATGAGCTAATGAATCCTCCTAATAACCCACAGGAGGTACTATTATTATCCCCCACTGCAGGGAAGGAGACGGAGGCACTGAGAGTTTATAAAGACCTAGACGCAAGGCTGGATGCTATAAAACTCCAGAGGAAAACACAGGAAGAACACTCTTTGACATGAACCATGGCAAGATCTTTTTTGACCCACCTCCTAGAGTAATGAAAATAAAACCAAAAATAAACAAATGGGACCTAATTAAACTTAAAAACTCTTGCACAGTAAATGAAACTCTAAATAAGATGAAAAGACAGCTGTCAGAATGGGAGCATATATTCTCAAATCAAGGAACAGACAAGGGATTATTAGTCTCCAAAGTATACAAACAGCTCACGCACTTCAATAAAAAAAAAAAAAAAAACCCAATCAAAACATGGGTGGAAGACCTAAAGAGATATTTTAGGCCAACAATACATGTAAAGATGCTCAACATTACTAATTCTTAGAGAAGTGCAAATCAAAACTACAATGAGGTACCACCTCACACTGGTCAGAATATCCACCATCAAAAAATAATACTAACAATAAATGCTGAAGAAGGTGTGGAGAAAAGGGAACTTTTACACTGTTGGTGGGAATGTAAATTTATACAGCCACTATGGAGAACAGAATAGAGGTTCCTTAGAAACCCCAAAATAGAACTACTCATATGACCCAGAAATGGGTCTACCATAGGACTCCTATGCATAGATACAGAAAAAACCATAATTCAAAAAGATAGTGACTTCCTTGGCAGTCCAGCAGTTAAAAGACTTCACCTTCCAACGCAGGGGGTGCAGACTCCATTAGTAGCCAGGGAGCTAAGACCCCACATGTCTCATGGCCAAAAATAACGAAACATAAAACAGAAGCAATACTGTGAAAAGTTCAATAAGGACTTAAAAAAAAAAAACAAATAGACGCAAGCACCCCAACGTTCAGAGCAGCACTATTTACAACAGCCAGGACATGGAAGCAACCTAAATGCCCATCAACGAAGGAATGGATAAAGAAGGTGCAATGGCATATCACTCAGTCGTAAAAAGGAACAAGACTGTGCCCTTTGCAGAAATGTGGATGGACCTGGCGACTGTCATACAGAAAGAGAAAAAAAATCATATATTATGTGTGGAATCTAGAAAAGTGATGCTGATGAACATTTTCTTTTGCAAAGTGGAAATAGAGACACAAATGTAGAGAACAAATGTATGGATACCAAAGGAGGGGAAAGGGGGAGTGGGATGGACTGGGAGATTGAGACTGATGTATACACACTACTATATATTAAACAGATAATCAACAAGAACCTTCCATATAGCACAAGGAGCTACATCTAATGCTCTGCAGGGATCTGAATGGGAAAGGAAATCCAAAAAAAAGAGGGGATGTATATACACATACTTTGCTATACAGCAGAAACCAATGCAACACTGTAAAACAACTATGCTCCAATAAAGATTAATTTAAAAGAAGAAGCAAAAAACGTGCTTGAGGTCACATAGCTAGGGAAGAATTGGGATTTGAACCTGTGTTATTGCCCACTAGACATGTGGCTATTAAATTAAAATTAATTAAAAAATCCCGTTCCTTGGTGGCAGTAGGCACATTTCAAGGCCTCCATAACCACATGTAGCTACAGGCTGCCATAGTGGACACTGCAGATGGACAACTTGTTTGAAATTGCAGTTTCAGTTCAATTGCAGTGCACTGATCTAGAGAACTTTTAATAAACACAGGTCCCTGGGCCTGTCTCTGGAGATTCTGTTTTGTTAGGTCTGGAATAGGGCCCAGAAATCTGGATTGGAACATTCTACACAGGGATGGTACAGAGAGGCTGGATTTGAATCAAGGCTAAGGCTCAGTATGCTGCTGCTGCTGCTAAGTCACTTCAGTTGTATCCAACTTTGGGGGACCCCATAGACGGAGCCCATCAGGCTCCCTTGTACCTGGGATTCTCCAGGCAAAAACACTGGAATGGGTCTCCATTGCCTTCTCCAAGGCTCAGTATAGATCTGCCTTTTACTGCAAGGTCACTGGCCCAAGAAATTAACTTTTTAACTCTCCAAATCTGAGTTCCCACATTTGTTACGTGAGAAAAATAAATGCAATTCATCAAGCCTCTTGTCAGGTCACCTGGCATTGTCCTCCTCACTTCCAGAAGAGGATTTTTTTTTTTTTAAAGCAGAGTAGCTCATGGCTATCCAAATATCAGTATTAGCAGTGAGGGAAGGATACTCAGGATTCATGCTCATCTGTGCTAGAGGCTCTCTTATAATCCTTTCTCTCTCTTGGCAGGACCTCAGCTGTGTGGAGGCTATAGGACCCACAGGGGTGGCAGAATGATCTGGAAGCTCTGGGAAGTCCGCTTACCTCATAGCTGTCTCCTCCTTGTTGGTGACAAGCAGGGTTTGCTTGTATGGGGGCATGCCAGCTTGGTAGATGAAGCAGGTGCCAAAGTTGTAGCTGGTGAAGGAGAAATGGACAGCTGGGCTCACAGCACACCCTGAGATGGTGCACGTAAATGTTGGACCGTGGCTGATCTGTTGGGGAGAGAATGTCCAGTGGAGATGACAGGGAGAAGTGAGAGGAAAGGGCCCTTACATCCTCGGGTGAAGGGGGGAAGCAGTCAGGTGCTTTAAAAGAATTCAGGTACAAGGACTCCATGTGCAGAATCTCTGCAGAGGGTCTGATTCAGAGACTCTGATTCAGGCTCTAAGTTTCTTTAAGGAAACCAAGGTAGATGACTCTGCAACCAGGCCCCACATTGGCTCCTGAATCATTGCAGCAATAATTCAGCTCAAAAGCAGAGGGGTGTGCAGAGACCATTCAGTTCCCACCCAACATCTGCTTCCTGGGGCTTCCTTATTAGCAGGACTCCAATTGGCTGCCAACTTGCCTGGGAAACATGCTTGACTTCTCATTCTGCCTTGCAGCTAAGGGTGGACATCAGACACAGTTCTCAAGACAGAATGCTGTGAGTGCGTTCAGTGTCAGACAATGTTAAATGCCTCACCTTGATTCTGAGTTCCAGACCCTTCAAGACACATTTCTTTAATGGCCGGAAAGACAGGGAGGCGTGTGCACTCTGCCCCACGTCCACACTGCCATTGGTGGGTGAAAATTCCAAGTACTGTAGCAGGGATCTGGGGCCAGACAGCTCCGCCTGGAAGCTGAAGTTGAACTTCCCGTGTTGATAAAGCTGAATTCACACTGGACACACTCATTCAATTCCACCTGAGGGAGAACAGAGATCTATGTTGAGTTAG
This sequence comes from Madoqua kirkii, assembly GCA_006408675.1. Taxonomy (NCBI): domain Eukaryota; kingdom Metazoa; phylum Chordata; class Mammalia; order Artiodactyla; family Bovidae; genus Madoqua; species Madoqua kirkii. The sequence continues at coordinate 1,722 of SJYC01130321.1, read as the reverse complement.
TACAAACTATGGTTCCCTTCTCTGGGGTCAGGGTATGTAACGTGTTGGGGGAAATACCCTTTGGGAAGCAGCGACAGCCCATGATGTTAGTGAGCTGAGTATCATTAGCGTAATGCAGCCAGAGTCCAGCAGGAGCTACAAAGTGCTGGAGTCCTTCCTATCTGAAGAGGAAGGTGACAGCTGAATTCTTAGAGCTCACCTGGAAGCAAAACCTCCTTCCTGTATGTTTAAGATAAGCATTCTTCCCCTTCCCTACCATCTCTCTGCCCCCTGAAAAGTAAAGTAAGAAAAGCTTTCTTATTATATCATGTGAAAAGCTTTCTTTTCACTTCAAAACCATACACATTCTGGGGATGGAGCTGCTGCTGGCTTGTTTCTGTTCTGATCTCCCTGGCATTTGAAACAGAGCTTCAGCTAATGCTCACATGCACTGCTTTTCCCAGGCAGTGTGGAGGGCCCTCTCACACCTTTACCTCATAGAAGTTGACAGTGGTAATCTGGTTGGGAGTCAGGAGAGTGATGGAGCTGTTCCTGTCCTTGCATTTGACCTCCACGTTCACAGAGTAGCCCTCAGCCTTGACATTTAAGGTCAGGGGGTGGGCTTTCTTTTTCACATTGCAGATCAGATTAAAGTTCACATCTCCTTCTTTCTTCGGTGTGAAGAAAATATCAATTGGGAACCTGGTTGGGGAAGACGACAGCAGATTGGGTAACTAGACCAATCTGTTAAAGAAGCTGAAGAAGATAAGCCCCATGGATCAACATGCACTGGAGGGGAAGGCAGCCGAACTTCAAATCAGGGTGAATTCTGGAGGTTTGCCAGGCACGGCAGGCCACTGCCCTAGGGATTCGCAAACACAGTGGACAGTGTGGAAAAGAATATAAGCATAAGAAAATACTGAGAAAAAGTGCTTAAAGTTCTCAGTTGTTCTGTGACTCATCAGAAACTTATCAACAGGGGATAAGCAGGACAGAGATGGAACTGTAACATCTCAATTTTAGAGGTGGCAGAGACTTCAGAGATGGGACACTCAGCTAAGTTACTTCAGTAGCATCTGACTCTTTGTGACGCTATGGACTGTAGCCCACCAGGCTCCTCTGTCTATGGGATTCCCCAGCCTAGAATACTGGAAAGGGTTGCCATGCCCTCCTCCAGGAGATCTTCTCGATCAAGGGATCCAACCCACATCTCTTATGTCTCCTACACTGGCAAGTGGGTTCTTTACCACTTCACCTGGGAAGCTCCAAATTTTAGAGTTGGGAGAGGCTTCAGAGACGGGGCACTCTAAAGGAACCTGATTCTCCCGGCGAGCAGGCCTGGGACCCCTGCCGCTGGGCAAGGGCAGTCCTGGGGCTTCCTTTCTGTTTACCTGGACAGTGGGGGCACCCAGCCTTCCATGGGACATACAACCAGGCTGTTGCTGAAGGCTTCAGAATACCGGGAGGTGTCCTGGAAGGCAAAATGGAACTCCTGCTCCTCCTTGTTGATGATCTTCACCGTGTCCCTGGCTTCTCTGCCTGAGGAGGAAACACCACCCTCAGGGGAGGCCTCGAGCCGCTCCTGACGCACCTCCGCAGGCGGGAGGACACCTGCTTAGAAGGGACCCTCCAGCCTCGTCTCCTCCCTCTGCCAAGCCCCTCAGCCTCTGGCCACCTCTCTTCCTTCTTCTGACTCTGCAAGTGCCCCTCCTCTCAAGGCGCTCCAGCTCTTCCTTCTAGAAC